>PVKZ01005884.1:0-44539 GCA_004027375.1 Macroglossus sobrinus | reverse complement strand
CCCCCCCCCATTGCTTTTCTTCTTTGTTCTGACTTTTATGTGTAAAACTCTGACACACTGTATTTATTGCCTGCCTGTTTAGAAACGGGATCTCTCACCGTTTCTATAAACGCCATCTGCACCCTGATTCTGCAGGTGCATCGGGTGTCCTCGCTGCCGCGGGCTGTGTACGTACACCAGCGGACGACACACCTCTTGATCTGTCCCTTCAGGTGGTGCACATTAGCTAAGAAGAAATCACAGCCTTATCTTCTCAGAGCTCTGAAATGTAAAAATAGCCCGGCCATTTATTGTCTCAAGCTTTTAGGCCTGGGTATGTCAGAAGCATGGAGGAAAGTGGATTGTCACTTGCTCAGCTGGATACGGAGCTTCAAATGAGTAAATAGTCATAGATTAAAGGGAGTGTGGCCTCACTCGGCCTCCTTCAAGAAGGCTTAAAGCCCCCTCATGATGGGCCTTATCGGGCTGGAGGAGGGGGGATGCAAAAGATAAACTTTAAAAATAAATGACCCCCAAATCCTGGTGATTGCCCTTGCCTCCTCGGCCACGTCTGGCCAGCAACGTGTTAAGTGAGTTGAAACTGGATCATGGCGAGACAGTCACAGCCTGGTTATCAGTGGCAGTAAATGGAAGGTAATAGCCCCACTAGAGAGTTATGAAATGGCTCATCTTGGAGCTGCCAAAGTGTTTAGTCTCTCTTTTATGATATTCCCAGCAGTAATCCGATATGTCCCGACTTCTGTCATCTCTATGTAATGCTTATCAACTCCCTGTCAGTGATTCGCCCTCTTGTCAGGGACAATTATGCCTCAAAGTGCCGAGGTTACGGCCGAGGCAATATTATGACTGGAATGAAAATACGAGAGGTGTAACCCATCACAGCAAGCACCCCGAGAGCTGACGTCAGCGTGAAGGAAAACATTATTGATGAAAGGAGGACGGAGAGAGAACTTTCGTTCTCGGTGCTGGGGCCATGGCCGACATGGCCAAGGTCAAAGGCGCGGAGGACCCTCTCCTGGAGATGATGCTTTACTCATCTGTGACAGTGGGACGTGCGTGCCTGGTCCTTCACAGGTGTGCCACTATTTCCATTTCACACGTCCACTTCCAGGGGCCTTGGGTTACGTTGTTAAATTGCAGGCTTTGGGGAAGAGGTGAATGGACAGATGCTGGCCTGGAAGTTCTTTCTATAACATTTGAAAGTCTCCTGCTTTTCTGAAGACCCTTATGCTTTTTAATTTTTAAAAAAGATCTGTACTTACACATGGGGTGGGGGTGTGGCAGTGAGAGCTGGGTTTCGAAGGAACTGGGTCGAAATTTAAATCATAGAAAAGCAGGATAGTTCACTGATCAAGAGAATTTGAGATTGAAATATTTAAGAGTGGAAAGTTAGACATCAGGCAGAATGGGTTTTGAATGTTGCTTCTGACGCTTGGCAGTTAGTTGTCTGACCTTGAGGAAGCTACGTGATGTTTACAAGCCCACCTCCTTCCATATAAAGGATAAGATGGTTCTTGGTAGGTAAGTAGATAGGTAGATAGATAGATAGATAGATAGATTGATTGATTGACTGATTGATAGGTGATAGACTGACAGATAATAGATTGATGAGAGATAGATGATGATGGATGGATGGATGGATAGATTAGATAGAAAGATGACAGATTAGATAAATGGATGGATAAATAGATAATAGATATCTGATAAATGGATAGATGGATAGATGGATAGATAGATGATAGAAGATAGATGACAGATAGATGATGGATGGATGGATGGATGGACAGACAGATTAGATAGATAGATAGACAGACAGACAGACAGTTGATAGATGGCTAGATGATAGATAGTTGATAAAGAGAGAAAGAGAGAGACAGAAGGATAAGAGGTTTCAGCCGAGGAGTAGGCCTCTGAGTCTGGGGCCAGTGAGGCCAGTCGAGTCCACTGGCCAGGCAGCAGGCTGGACACCGATGCTGCGGCCACAGGCCACACATCATCTTCCTTAGGGATTTTACAAGAAATATCTGTTATCAATCCCCCAATCCACAAAGCTTCCCTACCTTCCTTGCAGACCTGTGAAGAAGGCTCTTGGGGCACCAAGGTGAGACCCTGCGTAACATTATTTGCAGGCACGTGCGTGATTCGGTGTTAAACACGTGAGTGACAATCACAGGCAGGGGCAATGGGGTCACACATAACATCCAGACACGTGGTTACTCCGTGGACTGCGTTTGGGTTTCATTCAAACAGCCAGAGCCAAACGGTTGATTCAAAGCACGGGAACTGGGATATTTTTTCATGCATTCACAATCACTTGATCAAATACTCTTTGAGCACCTTCTGTGCCACAATCCATGCAAGGACCCGAGGGAAACGGAGATGAGAGAGGCAGACGTCTGTCTCAGGGAGAAGAAATTCGTAAGGGTTGGGAAGAAAGTCATATAAGGAGAGATGCAGAGAGCACGTGGCTGGGATGAAGGAGAGATGAGCAGGGCGATGGAGAAGATGGGAATTCAGCTCAGGCTTGGTCGTGAGCTTTGATGGGCCTTCTAGGGACCATTCTGCACATAATGCTGGCCCTTTCAGAGGGCCTTCGGTGAGGTTATTTTGCCTCAGATCAAACTCTCAGCATGTGGCTCAGTTGGCACCAGCCTGGACAGCCCCCTCCTCCCCTTCTGGGGATATGCAAATTGACAACACATTGGTCGCTCACTGGTTTGTGTCAGAGTTGGCATACGGGTCAGTTCGTACCTGTCCCTCCTTCTCGCCCCTGACCCTCTGGACCTTTTCGCAGACTTAATTGTGTCCAGCTGGGTGCACTTTGCCCTTTCCCCCAGAACAGGACAAAGGAATACTTACCCTCAGCCATTTTCAAAGGCTCTTCCTTTCCCTTCGGATTTGTGATTCAACAAACCACATCTTCCTCAACTGGGCTCCCAAATTGCCGTAATAGCCTGTGGCATCCAAAGGGGTGACCTCAGCCCCGTTCCTGCTCCTCTGGTGCCTTTAAGTCACACCTGCAGTCGTTTAAAACGGTGTCACCGAGCTGTGGTCAGTTCCTGGCATCAGCTGCTCAGCAGCATTCAGACCCTTCATCCCTTACTGGACAGACCCGTGATTTATAATGAAGGGTTCTTTGTCCTTCATTCTCAAATATTAAAAATAAATTTCTTCTTAACTCTCTTCTCTCTTTCTCTCTCTCTCTCTCTCTCTTCCCCCCTCCTCTGTCCCTCTCTCTCCCTCTCTCTCTCTTCCTCCCTCCCTCTTTCCCCTTCTCTCTTTTCCTCTCTCTCTTTCTCTAGCAGTATCTTAGCATCACAATCTAATGGAAAGACCACCTGTTGACTCCAACATCTATTGGTCTCAATTGTCATGTCAAAGCCTCAGTTACTCCACCTGTAACATAACTAGCTTTTTTTTTTTATGTTTCAGGGATGCAATAGAGACAATAACATAATGCTAAGAGTCATTAACTCTGAATAAAAATAAAGGCAAGGGAAGAGAAAGTGTTGGGTGGTTAGTTTTAGATCTAGGAGTCAGGAGAGGACTCTCTGAGGATGTGACAATTAGATAAGAGGCCCAAAGAGTGATGGAGGGGGTTTTGAAGTCATCTAGGGCAAGAGCGTTTTGGGCACAGTAGATAGCAAGTGTGTGCAACCCGGCTGTGGGGAGCTTGCTTGGTGGGCTTGGGGGACAGTCAACAGACAAGGAATGTTCACTCTGCTCATCCAAGATACTTCTTTCCTTTGTATGAAGTATGCGATCTATTGCGTGGAGCATTCAATGTCGATTATTTGGATTTAGTGCATTATCTGAATCTCTCTTCTGAGTTCTGAGGAAACACTCCGGAATAATTCTAGAAATAATTCTAGTAACATAGCTGAGATGGAGTTTTCTGTGACAAAAATAACAAAGAATATGGAGTCTGCCTCCAGGAACAGGTCTGCATATAAAGGCAGAGGGAATGTTCTGGATGGGTGCCCATGTTGTAATCCACTGAGGAGTCATTTTGGCGACCTGGAGAAAAGTAGCCTAGAGCAGGTCAGAAATGCTTTCTTTCTGTCACCACGAACCAAACATCTGTGTGCTCTATTCTCTTTAAACCCGGAGAAAAGTCCTCTTGATCTGGCATTCTGGAATGGCATGAGAATTAATCATACTTTTTACTTAAAGTTTTCTCTTCAAAACAAAAACACCTGTGCGTGCAATCAAACAAAAACTTATGAAAGCAATTTTTTTTTCCACTCAGCTTTTATGGTTTTATGAATTCTGTATTTGTACATGTCCTTTGGGACGACTAGTTCTTGTGTCATATATTATTTGGGAAAAATCTAACTGGAATACGTATTGTTACATGATCATAAAGTTAGAGAGAAATGCTCTGAAGAATCACAATTCAAAAAGCTTTGCCATATTTTATAAAATAAGGAAAAAAGATAAATAGAAATAACCAAGGTTACTTCCGAATTTGGTTGATCTTTATTACTTTCACTTGAAAAGCTTTTCGAAATATTAGTGTCACATCCCAACTTCTTTTGAGCCACTAAGGGTGGGTTAGAGGTACTAAAGCTCAGTGATCGGCCCTCTCAGACTATTTCCTAATTTCAAAACAATATAAATTTTACTTCTCAAAAAGCTTATTCTTGTCCCTGTGTAGAGCTCCTCTCTTTCTCCTGCCCGCATCTGTTTGCCTAACTACTCTCTTATGCCAGCACAAGCTTGATTGCTCCCTGAGACTTCCTGATCACCCCTTGACACACCTCACAGTTCTTAATAAACAGTTCATTTCCTGCGGCCATCTTAAAGTACGATAGTTATTTGCACACACAACTGGTTTTCCCAAGGATTGTGAATTCTTGGCTGGTGTGGACACTATCCAAGGAATGTAATAAGCACTGAAACACTCTTTATTTAATTAAAGAGAAAGAAGACACCCAGTATCTCAATTCTAGTGGGCTCCTCAAAGGGTTTTGTCTCATGTAGTATGAGACTATATTAATATAGTTAATAGATAATATTTTATGTGATGTATTCTATATTCATTTAGTATTAATATATTAAATAAATATTCCAAAAATATATTTTATATATTATATATGTTATATAATATATGTTATATATTATATATAACAATATATTTTTAAATATCTCACAATATAGATATCGATACGATCAGGTTCTTTTTCTGTATTCAGAGGAGACTTATAATGGATTCTGATCATACACTTCATATGGAAATGAACATCTCAGTCTTTAATAACAAGAGGGGCAATACAAATTCTGATTTTCAAAAGTCTAAAGACAACAACACAGAACATCGATAAGGCAGAAGGTATACATAGTGTTCACCTGTATATCTATATGATTATGGCCTGGTGTTGGCTCACCTTGGACTCACCCGTAAGCTGTATAAAGTACCTGCATTGACTGGGTGGCACCCAGTTGGTCCAAGGTCTGGCGAAGTGAGTCTAACGTGTAAGTTGATAACTTCTGCCTTATAATCAAACAGCTTCCAAATGTCACACCTGCCACATCCAGAAACAGAATGTAACCTGTAGCCTGATACCTAATAGATCCTGCAAGGAAGAGAGAGCAAAGATATACCCAGCGATGCTTTTAACCAGCAGTGAGGGGCCTGTATTTTTTTATGGTAAACAGCTGCTTTTTCACATACATATAAATAAATCACAATTCAACAACTTTGGGAACAAAGAGTTTGAATCAGAACACAATTAACTTTTCCCACAAAGTGGAGATACGCGTTTAGCTCGTACATGCCACAAGCTGTGATTCCCACGTGAAAGGTATCAGTGTGTTTCCTCTTCCTGTCAATCACTTGTGCCACGCAGGGTCCCGGTATGTCGGGTCGTGACCTTCGTCCTGGACGTGAGCCAAAAGACACCAGTAATTTGACGGAGTAATTATTTAGACTGTTTCTAATAAGCCCAAACATTTGATGTTAACATTTTTCACATGGTTGTAGGCCTCTGGCCTTCAAGTTATTCTTGGCAAGCTGTTGTACACTTTTCTTTAATTATATTGGAAGAAAATATAATTTTTCAACAGATGAGTTCTGTTCCTTGCTTTTGGTTAGAAACCATCTTGCCTATAAGACCAAGTTATTTCTTTAAAATTTTGGTATTGTCCCGTGATGGGCCCCACTTTTGACAAAAATCAAAATTCATTCGACATGAATTTATTGAGCATCTACTATGTGCTAAGAGCAGAGAATTTAAAAAAAAAAAGAATAAGTCTAAATATTTGAGTAGATGAGCTGGGAAAAAATTTTGACATTTAACATGATTATCAGAGAACAGTGGTTTAAATCCCAGCTCTATGGATTAGCGAGTATGTGACTTTGGATATATTATTATCGTACAGACTGGAAAACTGAGGCACAAAGTTCACAAAAACGGTATGCATCAGAATTCATGTCTAGACCCAGGAAGTTTGCCTCTGGAGACTATTTCTGACAAGTATGCCATCTTGCTGCTGGAGTCTGAGTTGATTGCTTAGTTTAAACAAGAGAGAGTGTCAAATGTTATTTTGAAGAAGTGAGAGTATGTGGAAACTATATATATATATATATATATATATATATATATATATATATATATATATTAGAATTCAGCAGTACACAAAGAGTCCCATGGCTTTAACCTGAGCCAACGAGTCCCTCTGAGTTTCTCTCATTTCTTCAGAGAAGCTTATCTTCAGCCTCCTTTTCCATATACCAAAGATCCAGGAAGAATGAAATAACCAGGTGATTCTGGAGAGCCGGGTCCCCAACATAAACATTCTTTGGGGTTGGCCTCCTGCCTGAACCCTCCTGATAATCACGTAAGTTGATGTCTTTAGCCAACAACAAGTAGCAGGACACAAAGCCAAACGGTATGAGACTCGGTTCTTTGCCGTTGAAGGAATTGGATGTAGTTAGTTCTGAAAACATTTATTGAGTAGAAACTGACAAGAAAGCTGATGTGTCCAATTGTATGGGCCACGAGGTGTCCAGATTAGACACAATTTCTGACTGTGGCTCCGAGGGTGTCCCCAGGAGCTGAGCATTTGAACTGGCAGACCCCCCCCCCACCCAGTATGGGCGGGTGTCATTCAACCTGCCGAGGGCTTGAATGGCACAGATTGTGGAGGACGGAGGGATCTGTCCCTTATCCCCTTCCTCGGTGCTGGAGAGGGGTATCTCGCTCATTTCATCTTCTCCTGCCATTGGTCTGGGGTTCACGTCGTCGGCTCCCCTGGTTCATAAGCATCGACTTGGACTGAATGACACTGTGACATGCCCGGGTCTCCATCTTCAGGATGGCAGACTGTGGAAGTTCTGAGCCTTCATTAGCAGGGTTCTTTAGTACCCTATTGGTTCTGTGTATCTGGGGTACCTTGACGCATACAATGATCGGGCACAGAGGCGATGCCAAAGGTTGATTGTCTCATTCCGTTCAGTTAACAAAATGCAAATCCTGGTGAAGTGCAAAGTAGAAAAAGTCACCATCTTCTTTACCTATCTCCTCTGTGAAATCTTTTAAAAGAGGAAAACGACCAACTAAGAAATACATCTGTATGTAGTTGAAGGATGAATGTTTTTCTTGGTTTATAGCCTCGTCTAGTTTCCAGCCATGATATTCTGAGCATGTAAATCGCCTAACATAGTCAAGACTCAGTCTTTCCTTCTCTAAAATGGAACGAATGATGTTTTTAGTGACAGCATCTAACCCATAAAAATATTACAGGGATAAAACAGGAATGAAGTAAAGCTTTTAAGTTTAGTACCATGAAAGCTCGATAACTATTATTTATTGTTCTATTATTATTGTGGTCAAATGGAAACACCTTTGAGTATATAAACACAAAAAATGAAAAATAGACCAGTTATTGGCCTCCTTTCTGAGCGGGCCGGTGAAGCGGGGTGCGGGGAGGGGATCAAGGAAAAAACTGCCTGTCTCAAAAGCTAGTTGTTCTAGTTCATTTGGGCCCCTAACCTATACCTTCTTATTCTCCTCCACTGAAATCTCTCAGATATAATTTCTATAGGGGGACAGACTAAGGACAAGAAAGAATCTTCGGCATGAAAAAAAAAAATGCAAACAAGCATTGAAAGGTTTGAAACTATTGTTCCCAGCGAGTAGTATAAGAATTGAAAAAACGCATCTGCCTCAATATTTCAAGTTAGACTTAAAGCAGGTACCAGAGGCAATTAACGATCCTTGCCCGTTGAGTCTTGAATATTTCAAATTTATCTGCAGACGTGAGCGAGGTGACCCAATGGTACCTCTGCTTTTCATGTGGATTTATCTTCTTGAGTGACAGGACGCTGCTTTTTCGGCAGGGGCCTGCCGTTTAATAATTCAGTAATTAGATGCACCGCTGTCAGCTGTGAAATTCCTAACAGCTTTTCAGTGACAACCTATTGGAGGCTTTTGTGGTCCTCCAAGGTGTCTGTCAGATGTCTTTAACAGGAAGGACGGGGATATATGAGAGCCTCACTCAGGTGTGTACGAACCCAGGTGCGGAGGCGGCTGGAGGTTTACGGCCAAGGACTTCATTTCCTCTTTTTCCAATCCCATTAGCCAGGAGAAGCCCAGGATATGGCCTGAGAAAGTGGGAAAGTGCAATAAAATGCCTCCCATTCGCACGGGCTGATTCTGCCCGTGCCTTTGGCCTCGGGTTCATTCAACCAGCATCACCTTGCTGGAGAGAGTGAAGCTATCTCAGCAAGCCACGGTGGAAATTCTGTCTGCACAAAGGGATGTGCTTGGAGTCTCAGAAATGTATTTTTTCTTTTCTTTTTCTTTTTTTGCAAGTAATTTATAATTTTTTTTCCTAGAACAAAAAAAAAATAAACCTTCAAAAGAGACAAAGAAAAGGTGAAGAGTGCTAACAGCAGCATGCTAATTAGCAAATACATCCCATCCACTTTGCATTAGGCAACGTAGCCATATTATAGTCTGTGCCTTTGTTCGTTGGCAGGGATTTTCAGCAGCCTGATAATTCACTCTCGGACCAGCTTTCTCAAGAAGACGCTGTGTTGTAGGAACTCTAAAAGATCATTTAGAGCAGTAACAAATTACTGCTTTTAATCAAATGCTTTTTTCCCCCCACTCAATAGAATACCGTTAAAAAAAAAAAAAAGTCTACAGAGACGTAGGCTATAGAAAAGGAACGTTTTTATCTTTGGGAAAATAATACCGGGAGAATGATAATGGAGTGACTTAAGGTAGCAAAAGGGAAGAGAAAGACTCGTTGACATCCGTCTCTGCCGCATCCACCATCAGCCTCTCTGGTCATTTCTTTGTGGTCGTCTCCACAGCTCCTCCTTCTCCAGCTCTCTGCTTAATGCTGGGTTTCACGAATATCGGTGCTTTGCTGTGTATTCTTCTCACTTTCCACACCATCCCCAAGGTGGTCCAATCCTCCGATCTCAAAACGCAGACATGCATCAGAATAATGCCCCAGGATGCTGTCTAACCATGCATAATTGGAGCCACATCACCTGACCTGCTTGAGTACGAATCAGGAGGTTTGGAATCTCGGAATCTGTGCTTACGGAAGTTTTCTAGATCTGGGAATCTAGGTTGTAACCCCTTGCCACCACATAAGCCACAGGAGACTAGACCGATGTGTATATTTAGCTGGAACGTCTCTCTTCTGCTTCAGGCACATGCCTGACACATGTTTGTGTCTGGATGGCATGCTGACTCTTCCTTTGCAATGTGCCCCAAAGCAGTTATTCTGGGTGACTGTTAACCAACAACACCTAAGACAGCTAGCTGCCTGTCCCTCATCCTCTCTCTTTTCGTCACCAAAGCCTACGACATGCCCCTCTCTCTGTCCTAGTGCCTTTTAGCCTTGCTTGGACTAAAGGAAAGATAACTTAAGTTCAAAGCTCCAAACAGGAAGTGAATCACTTGCCACTTCCGGTTTCCAGCTGCCTCATCCTGAGGTCTGGAATTTCTGTTTTCTTTGCCCCCTCAGACTCTGGACCTTATCGTACCTGGGACTTGGGACTCCTGTTCCCCAGAGGACTCCAGCCCCAGGATGGGTGCCACCCTTAATGACTCCACTTTCTTCCCCCCAGAAAAATCTAAATCTTTCTGTTTATCAGGGACGTTCCATCAGGGTTCGATGGCTTGCAGCAAACCTCTGTGACCAGACCCCCAAGCTCTGCTGGAGATATGTAGAGGGACGTTTTTGGAATTTAGAAATCTTTTATTCACTCAACAAAGCTAGGCTTTTAAGAGCACAAACTTAAAAAAAAAAAAAGTAAGAAAGAAAAAGAAAAAAGTTAGTGTGAAATCCAGGCCGAGCAATGAGTTCTTTGTCCTAGATGGCATTTGCCAAACCCCCCTGAAACAATTAATGCCATTGATCCCACGGGTGAGAAACCTCAGGGCAAAGTGATTGACAGGGAAGGAAAAATACATTGTTTTCAATATGGCCCGCCCCTCCCCGCCACTTTCTCCCCCTGCCAGACCTTTGCACCTTTGAAAAGCTCATTTGTTCTCCATGGGGTGGCACTCCCTGCCCCTCCTCCCAGCAAGGAGGGTGTCCGTTTTCTGTGTGAAGCCGCCCAGGGAAGGGACAGTTCGCCCACCCTCTGAGATTGGGGTGAGTGCCATTGAGATTGAATAGACTCCATATTTAATGGTTCAGGACAGAAATGCGCTCCCCGAAATGGTCCGTGTCACCTAGGGGAGGCAGAAGTCGCGTGACAGGGGAAGTTGCTCGCGCCTGTGTGCAAGGGGTATCGGGCGCTCCTCGTGTGTGGGTTTGTGTTTGCATATCTTGTCTTTACCCCTAAGAATTCCACTCTGTATAGTCATTCCCGTGGGCTATACTAGAAAAAGGGAGAAATAGTGAAGTAAATGGCCCAGGCAAAGTCAGATGTTTTTTGTTGCTGTTGTTTTGTTTCATTTTGTTTTTCAAAGAAGCATTAAGGAGCAATGAGGCCAAGGGGGAAAGACTTGGATTTTAATATTATTATCTGTAAAGCAGGGATCTGAGACATACATATCTATTATGAACTGCTGCGAAGTACTTTATTATAAAAAAAATTGTAAGTAGAATTGAGTCCATATTATCTTGTTTGCTGAGTTGGTTCAATACTCAAGCTTTTTGAATATTCATAGTCATACACACCTCACCTCACCACACACACACACACACACACACACACACACACATACACACACAGACACACACACACACAGTTGGCAGGATAAAACGCAAAATATATGTTGTACCTATTAGGTACAAAAAGGCAAACAAAAATTTTAAACATTTTGTTAAAAGTAACTGAAGTTAGATCCTGCCACTATTTTAAGCAATTACTGATGATAAAGGATATTATTTATTGCAACCATATCTGTGTAAAAATATTTATTAAATATAATAAGTAGTATGTCATACACCTCCCCAGACCATTTCACTTTTATTTTAGGTATAAATACCCGTGACACAGGTAGTTTTGCTTCTCCCAACTACCATACTCATGTAAAAAATAAAAGCATTTCTTGTTTTTTTTTTGAATTCTCAGATAGTTTCTATGTTGCCCTGTTTGCTCTTTATTCTCAGAATTCCTTAGAGTAAAGGTGCCGACGGGTCTAACCATCTCACAAGTCAAGTTTAAGATTATGTGCAATGCAGAGTTCAAAGTATAAGTGAGAGTTTCTTAACATATTTAACATGACAGTAAAATATACAGGTGTCAAATGGATTTGAAAATCTTCCAGCGGGTTATACTTGTGTTGTCATAAGCTCTTATTGAATATCTGTATATAGTTGTGTGTGTGTACATGTGTGTGCGTGTATGTGTGTGTGTGTCCTTTTATTGCCACCTAAATGGCTTCCTTCTGTATCTGTTATTTTCTGTCATCACCACCTTTGCATAGTGTGGACAGGTGACATGAATATACATACCCAAGCCACTGTCGAGATGACAGAAACTCTCAAAGGTCTCTCGAGCCTTATTTTTCTCTACGGCCTTATTTCCAATACGTGAGACCACAGGTCCCGTCCCTTTGTGAAACTAATTGGGAAGTTCCCAGAGGGCAGAAAGCCAGGGAATGGAGTGCAACACAGGACCCCAAGCAGCAGCAAAGACAAAGCCACGAGTTCACAAGCCGGCTCCTGCGAGACAAGCATCACTTCAGAGCTGTGTGATCGCTCGCTCCATACCGAGTCTGGCAACCCGGACTGTCCTCACTTCACTTGATTCCTTTGCACACACTGTCCCCTCTTTTAGACATGCTTGTCCATGCCTTCCTTTCCTTCCGTTCATCCTTAGACTCATTTCACACGTCATTCTCGTTTAGGTTCTTTCCCGTGTTGGACAGTGCGTTTTGAGTACTTGACTCTGTGTGTTGCACGCAGGCTAATGCCCTCCCCCCATTCCTCACCAAAGATGTTCACCCCCCTAATCTCTAGACTTGTGACAATGGGATCTCAACATCACAGAAGGGAAATCAGGGAGCAGATGGAATGAGGGTTGATCGATTATCCTGGATTTTCTGGGTGGGCCCGCTGGAATCAGAAGCATCGTTAAATGCGGAAAATGGAGACAGGAGAGCATGAGAAAGATTTGACCGGCGTTGCTGGATCTGCAGACGGAAGGCATCATAGCCAAGCAATGAGGGAAGACTCCAGAATCTGAAGAGGCAAGAAAGCAGATTTTCTTTTCGATCCCACTTATTTTTAGCTAGCCAGACTTATTTTAGACTTCTGCCCTCCAGAACTCAAAGATGATAACTTTGTCTTGTTCGAAGCCACTAAATGTTTGGTCATTTGTCACAGCAGCAAGAGGAAACTAATACGCTGGGTGAAGATAAACACCATCCAAAATTGTTTGCTTGTACTATTCCTCTGCAGACTGTGTGCTCCCTCAGGCTGAACACTGTGAGTCTTTCAGCCCTGCAACCCCAGAACCTGTCACACTATGTCATAAATTCTGAGAAAGAAGAAAGGGGAAGTGGAAATTCTGACAGTATTTTAAGTCTGTGAGCCAATTAAATATCATTCTTACACATAAAGTATCTGAAAGTGAGGTCTGTAACTCAGGTGGGTGTCTGCAGAGGCAATACAATCTTCTCCTCAGTGATTCTGACCCTCTGGTTCATGGGAATCCAAGTGCTGATTTTTAAAATCATCATCAAGCAGATAAGGCACAAACCAGCTGCCTCGCAAGAAGGATTTGGCAAAATACCTTTATAGGATATGACCAAACCAGTACTTGAGGATAAAACTTAGTGACAAATGCTTCTATTCTTCAAAAAAGAGTAAGAATACCAAAACTTGGTGGTGGCAAGGGTGGGGGAGAATTAGAATACACCAACTAGGAGAAAAGTAAGTAACAAAGTAAATATCACTATCGCAGAATATAGAAATGTAAGCTGTCAATCAGTAAACAGAAGTGCTTTAAAAGCATAAAACTTATCAAAGAGACAACACGTAAAGCACAGCTAAGCAAAATTATCTGAGAAAAAGGATGCAATACTGATTCTTTGGGGAATTAGTCAAGTTAAGAAAGACTTAAGAAGACGTAGAATAACCTGAAAAGTCTGATGAGCATAAAAAATATTTTTTAAAAATTTAAATATTACCTGAATCAAGTTCTGTGTCCAATTCTGTTTTAGTTAGCATTTAATTAAATGAAACTGAAGTCTCAGAAATGAAATTACACTATTTATTGAAATCCCTTTAAAAATAAAACCCTTTGAATTCTCAAGGAATGAAGAAAAAAATTTAATTAAAGCAAAATTATACTCTGGATATTTCAAAATATGACACGTTTCCCTTAGCTAGTCTGGTAGCATTTTTTTCCTATCGTATTTTAAAAATTCCAATGGGTGTCAGATTCTTAAAATGATAGTATTCATAGAAGGAAATAATGCAGGAAAAAAGCAGTTTAGGGAGAGAACAGAATTTTAGGTTCACAGTTGCTAGATTGTCTCTCATCAATCAAGTAAGTTATTAATGTTTAAAGAAGATAGTATTCTGGCTTTCAGAAGTCACAGAGAAAAATTCTACTGAAGGCAAAATAATGTTGGAACCCTTTTTATCTGTCACTCCACTGAAGAGTGTTTCACAGATTAGGGGGCTGTGTACTTTGCTTTTCTCCAAGTTAACATAATAAAAGATTATTTTGCTTTTACAGATGTTTAAAGACGTAACGCCAAAGACACATTTTTCAACTAGAACCCTCAAGAAATGTCACTTCTGTGTCTTGCCAAGAGAGATCTAGCATTTTCTCTCCATAAACATCTGCTGGAAACATTTAAAAGGGAGGAATTTTAAATAATGATGTTTGTAGCTTCTTCTCTTTAATAAGTTCGAAAAAAAAAGAAAACAAATTTGGGATGCATTACTTCTCAAAGCAACTTGTCTTCATTGACATGCATCCAACTGGATGATTAGAAAGTGACACAGCATTAACATTGTGTTGGGTGGAAATGGTTAAAAACATTTCTGGGAACTGTCTGTGCTGCTCATACTAGAGAAGCATTCATAAATCACAGGTCCCTTTAACTCCAGAAACTCTAGCAGCTCATTGTTATGTTCACTTGTTTGTGGCAGTTACACTATGTTTGTATTTACATAATAATTGGATTTTCTATTAAACTGAACAAACAGAAAGAAACCCTCAAAAGCGAGAGTCAGAGCACCATAAGTTAACTATACAACCTGAACAATGCAAATTCATTTGTAGTTAGAATGGAAACTTCATCTTGTTCAAACCATCGTAGATGTTGGGGGATAATTCTCTGTAGGAAATGCAAGATATATAGCCAGTTTCCTTACGGATCCAAGAAGGAGACACCCGCAAATTGCCTTTGGTAATAGGTGTTTATTGCAATGACACACTAGGATGTAATTTAGCAAGGAATGCTGCCTCGTAGCTTCTCTGGGTTTCACTGCTTCAAAGAATCGCAGGTACTGCAGGCATCGTGAAGTGGAAAAATGACTGAGTGTAAAAATAGCTGAGTATCTTTCAGGTTAGAAACTACGCTCTGATGATCTGCATTCTCTCCCTTTACCCAACATTTTTACTCTCCCAAATAAATGATCTGATCAACAGCTTTGCCACCATCCAATAAGGAGTAGCCCATCATCGAGGATTGCAGAGCAGGTCAGCTCAGGGTGCTCATTTACCCGTCTCTGGGTGGAAAGTTTGATTTCTCTTGACACGTGGAGTTCAAGACATGAGTTACTGACTCAATGAAGTACTGGTTTGGGCTCTTTGGAAGCTAACAACGGCCATGTTTGAAACAGCTCTCCTGGAGTCTCCTTGCAAGATATCCAGTAAATTAATAATAAAAAGAAGTGCATAAAGCAAGTATTCGGAGCATGCGCATTCAAGTGGATCTCGTGGGTGTCACCAGAAACGAGCTTCAGAAAACAAATAAGCAAAAAAAGTAACAATAACCCCTGGCTTATTTGGATGAGGGGAATCAGTATATAGGGTTGCTAGAATTTATAATTTAGGTTTTCAGTTTTCGACAAGACGACAACAAAAAGAGATTTACAAAGAAACAGGAGAGTGTGACTCACACAGAAGGAGAAAGAAGACACTGGAAACTGCTTTTGAAGAGGCCCGGTTGGTGGAATTAACAAACAAACACTTCATAGTGGTTGTTTATAAATATGTTTAAAGAAAATCAATAATTTAAGGAAGGTCTGATGATGATGCCTTAGCAAATAGTGTTTATCTATAAAGATTATAAATGATTAAAAACGATTAAATGGATATTCTGATGTTAAAAGTACAACCACCCAAATTGAAAGTTTACTGGGAGGACTCAATAGTAAATATGAATAGACAGAAAAAGAATCAACACACTTAAGGATAGATTCAATACAGATCATGTAATCTGAAGAACAGAGGAAAAAGAATGAAAAAGAAACCAAGAACAAACCAACGTACACTCAGAGCCTAAGAAAAATGCAGTAACATACAAATAATAGAGATACCAGAAGGAGAGGAGAGAAAGGGACAAGGAGAATGTTCAAAGAAATCATGGCTGAAAATTTAAAATTTGAGGTTATTCAATATCCAAAAAGATTTAAGTAGGATAAAAGCAAAGAGATCCATCAACATTCAGACACATTATAGTAAAAAAAAAATGAGAGCTAAAATAAAAATATAATTTTGAGAGCAGTAACGATAAGAGATAAATGATTCACATATAAGGATTAATGACTGACTTTCTATCAGAAACAATGGAGGTTCAGAAGCAGTGGGCTGACACATTCTAAGTGCTAAAAGTAAAACATAACTGTCAACCTAGTGTCACATCTCCAACAAAACTACCTTTAAAACAATGAAAGCGAAGTAAATACATTCTAAGCTAAACAACACGCAAGACAATTGTCTAGCAGACCTGCTTTACAAATGACACTAAAGGAAGTTTTTCAGACTAAAAGCGAGTGACACCAGTCAGCGTTTAGAATCCATGCCATGAAAACAGAGAGTGCTCCAAAAGATAATTCTGCAGGCAATCACAAAAGATAGGATCATTGCCGAGTTCTCCTTTTTTCTCTTAACTCGTTTAAGAAGCAATTACTAAAACAATATGTAAACAATTATTTGGTTGAGTCTATAACATATAGAAATGTAATTGACAATAAGAACACAGAGGAAGTGGGTGGGTCTAAAGCTTGATTGGAGAAAGGAAATGGAATCAGAAGAAGTGAAAAGTACCAGAAAGGGTAAATAAGATGATTAATACAGCAAAATAGGTAAATATACAATTTCTTTCCTTTCTTAGCTTTTCTGAAAGATATGCGATCTTATATCATTGTAGTTTAGGTTTGTAATGTATCAATAATGTGTGTTAACAACAATAGCACAAAAACTAGGAGGAAGGAATGGAGCTTTGTAGAAGTAAAGTTTTAATATTTTACTCAGACCAAGTCAGTATAAATCTGAAGTGGATTTTATTGAATCCTGTCTTCCAGAGTCAAGTTTCCTGGTACATGTCTCGTAAGATCTGTATGTTTACCAGAGATGGTACAGGATCCATAAATCTGAATAAGTTAGTTCATCTCAACATACATACAAACATACATATATGCATACATACATACATACATGACATAAATTCTAGAAATCCTCACATATCTGTTTGTGGTTGAAATGTTCGATTAGATTCTCTAACAATATCTAAGAACAATGGCAGGTGGGAGTGTGCGTGTGCTTCCGAGGAAATCGGATGAACAGATAGTACAGTACATTGTGTTTTGTCCACACGGAAACGCTGCTAGGATGCCTTGGTGACAAAAAAGCCGTGAGGAGGACAGAGAGGGGGAGAAAGGGCTGACAGACAGCACATGAATTGTGGCCTGCTAACCCAGATCCAGATGCGAGCCGGATAGAAATTCAGTCCGCGGTCTATACTGAACAAGAAACTCAGGAAATGCCTTAAATTTAATATGCGTCCCATCATACTGTTTCATTTGGTCTCTCTGACCGAAAGCCTCAAATGTGTTTAGCCTAATACTCTCCATAGTACAGACAAAATTTAAATTATCTGTCATTTGTATCTTCCTGCAACAAGTGACATAGACATTTCCAGCCCTCTCGTGGGTGTAAAACACCTCCGCAAAGGACAGACAGGATAATAATTTACCCCAGGCTTCATCGAGCTGCTAAACCTACAACTCAATTGCTCAAAATCATCATTTCCCAGAAAGAAATCTAACTATGGGCGGTGAATATGTAGTGTAAAAAAATAAATAAATAAAAATTCACTGAAGAATCTGTGAAGCATTTCACAGCTCCCTGCTAGGTATTGAGAGAAATACCCAAAAGAGTAATTTCTATAATTTTATCATTTAAAAATATTCTAACACAGTATTTTAGTTGGTATCAGCAACTGAGACCCTAAGTTCTTCCTCTTCTTTGCCTGTTCTTCTGTGTCTACGTTCAGATATGTTTCTTTAATTATTATTTTGATACTTATCCAAAGTTTCAAGTTTAAGAAAAAATTGGGGGAAGAAAATTTCTTTATATTTAATATGCATTATTATGGGTCCTTCATAAATAACCCAAAACACATTCATTTTACATGGTTTATAGTCTACGTGAAGCCAAATACCCAGAACTAAAATCGGCGCCATTACTTCATTATTAAAAGTAAGCACTAAAAAGGAGAACATTACTTTAAATTTCTGCTTACCAGAAAACACATCGATAAGTACACTGTTTTAAAAAATAGGAGTTACTATTTTATAAATCCGGTTTTAACATTAGTTCAATTCTCTGAAAATCCTTTCCTTATCACTCATTTGGGATGCATTGTACCAAATAGATTTCTCTGTAATCACTGAGCTACTGAAATTTTCTGGTTTACAATAAATTATACATAACCAATACTATGTATTAAAATAAAGCTAACAATTTCACTATAAGGGATTGGAATGTTATCTTAGAAACCGTATAATATATACTTTTACATAGGTTATTTTTAAACTAGAAGACATATTCAAGATACTCATTTGAGAGGTGGGAAGAGAAACAAATGAAAATATATTTTTTTTCTTTTGCCCCTTCTTCAAACTGAGAACAAACATGTTGAGAAGAAAAATCGTTTCTTTTCAAAGTTTTAGTGCCGAGATCTATAAACAATGTAATTATCTTTTCAAGGTGACAGTCCCTGTAATGGTGAATTCCGGACACAATAATGGAGCCAGTATAGTTTATACATTAATATTTTCTAAAAAGTAATCTAAAAAGAAATCAAGGGGAAAACTACAACACAGAAGTTAACCAAACAACAAAAATTCTGTCCAAATCTCTCCAAATATATTGATAGTCTTCAGGCCGATAATAATAATAATAATAATAAAAGCATTACATGTTTAGTTCCAGAAATTCTCCGTTTGCATTATTGCTGGAAAAGCCGTCTGAAAAGCACTTGAACTTGATGATGTATGTTGTTTACTCTCTTGAAAAACATCCTCTCCAAATAGGGTGAAAGGTTAGAAATGATTGGTCCTGCATTGATCAATTTATCCAAGTTGTCTTTCGACAGATTGTATTAATGGAACTTCATTTTCTTTTATTCAGTTGACGGCCAATTTTTTTTCCTGTTGTCTCTTCAAAAGATCAATGATCATGTCTCGCCATCTTTTCACAAAACAAGATGATTTTCCCCTTAAACTTTAAAAAAAGACTTTATTATTTTGTTGTAATAGATTTCTGTCCCCCTCTTTCTTGCTTTCAACCCCCTGCAGTGAGTTTTCTAATGCTTGCCTATTCTTTTATATTTCTTTGTAGTTTTGACTTCAATACCTTGGATTTCACTTTTTTTTTTTTTTCTCATCATTCCGGGTACCACAGATATCTTGAGGGGCAGCAGCTTTTCACTCCTCCAGCTGCTCAGGGCTGGCGATGTTCACTATTGTAATGTAAAAACACCATCAAAACAAGCATCCACAAGGACAAAAATGTATTTTGACTGGGGCACCGTGTACTTACGACATGTTTCATAATCTTTAAAAATGGAAGTTGGCTGCTTTTACCAAGGCCAAGTGGGAATAGCTCATTCTCTTTCTGTAAAGGAGGATAGGGAAGACTCGTAACCCTCATTTGCCATTTCTTAACTAAATTTAAAGCATATTTCTGTGAATATAAATGCATTTTTCTGGCCGATGGAAATATTTTCATTTGTTCGTTTTGTTTTTATGGCAAAAGGAAATATGAAATGCAAAGGTGATACAACCAAATTTATCTGCCTGTCTCTTTCTAGTAGATGCTGGTCCCTGATTCCTTTTACTCCTCCTCTGCCCACTCATAATTATCCTCACAATTCCATCTCAGCCTAATATATAATACCCAGCCTGCTGACATTTGTATGAACAAGCCATACCCGAACAGAATCAGTACATTCAGTAAGGGATTAGATATTGAATAGTAGTAGAAGCATTGTGATATATACTAACTTCTCCCAACAATCCCTTCAAATAATTAGATAAAATAACAGACACATGATGGGAGACTTTGGTATTTTGCCAATACATCTCTTAAGCACAAGTGGTATAGATACCTATACCCTGAACACAGTATTTCATTTCTTCATTCTTATAGACTGAAAAAAAAATTATGAAACGCATTCTAAGAGGAGGAAATAAATAGCAGTGCATTCATTTCTTTGCACAGTCATCATAGCAAAACAAAATTCAGATTCCCTGAATGATGGAGCCATTTCTCAACCATTGCTTGCAGAGGAATAACTTGATCATGGTCAACACATAGTAGGTACCCACTAAATATTAAATGTTAAATGCTAAATGAGGGATTTGGACTACACATCTCTGTTTGGGCACGAAATTTGAGCACTTTACCAAATTAGATATGGCCAATAGGCACGTGGAAATCATTAGTCATTAGGGAAATGCAAAATAAACCCACACTGAGATACTAGAGCACACACATCTATTAGAATGACTAAAGTAGGAAAGATTGTTCATACTCAGTCTTGGAGAAAATGAGGAGGAACTGAAATTTTCATATACTGCTAAAGGGGATGTACAATGTTCTAAACACTTAGAAAAACACATTGGCAGTTTTTAAAGAAGTAAAACACCATATCTCCCACCATATGGTTTAATCAGTCATGTTTTTGGTATTACCTGAGAGTAATGAAAGCGTCTCTTCCACTCAAACTCTGTTCATAGATGTTCATAGAAGCATTTTTTGTAATAGTCAATAACGAGAAACGACAGGTGCATGGATGAGCACATAGCGGTATATCCATACAATGGAATACTACTCAGCAGTGAAAAAGAACAGACTGTGGATACGTGCAGTGACATGGCTGAATCTCACGCTAATTTTGCTGAGGGAAAGAAATCAAACGGAAGAGTACCTCTTCTGTCGCTTCATTTACATGCAGCTCTAGAAAATGCAAAGCAATCAGTAGCGATAGAATGCAGATCAGAAGTCTTCTGGTGACAGTGGGAGAGGGGGATTAGGAAGGGGCGGGAGAGGACTCTTGACTGATGGATATGTTCGTTGTTTTGATTGTGGTGATCCTATCACAGGTGTATATGTATGTCCAGATCGTTAAACTAGTAAATTTTTAATATGTGTAGCTTGTTGTAGGGCGATTCTGTCTCCCAATGAAGCTGTTAAACTACCCCAAACAGTACTGGCGACAATCATAAAACCAGCCACAGACATGGAAGTAAGGACTCGGGTGCCCAGGAGTATATTTCCTATGATTTCCTTGACATGGAGTTGTTGGGTAGGCTGAATTAACCCAAGGTGATGGCCCATCATGTCAGAATAGTGCCTCCTTCCGGGGTTGGCATGGTGACTGGGAGGGGACAGGTGAGAAACATCTCAGGTAGGACAGAATGTTCTCTACTTTGATTTTTATAATGGTTCTGTATGAAAAAAAGACACAATGTTTAAATGACAATTAAAAAAAACTTTCAGAAACGTGAAAGATGCAATGCAAAGGGATGGAACACAAAGAACTGAACTTTGCAAATTATTTTCTAGGAAACATGGCGGCTTCCTGTCTGCTCTCTCCTCCCCTGGAGATTCCGAGGCAATTAGCATCTTAAAGGCTCTAAGGATTTTGCTGGAGAGCCTCTCGCTTAACTTTGTTTGAAACCCAAGTTTCTAAGACATACTGGACCATAAAGACTCATCGAAACATTTTTTGTTTTAATTTAACGCTTTTAAACATCTGCTCAAACAGGCATACCAAAGGGATATATTTGAGGAAAGCTAAACAAGTCAATTAAAAATATACTGTTTAGGAATCTCCAGAGGTTTAGAGAGGTTAATTGTTCTCATCAGAGCTCACGCAGCCGGGAAAGGAGAGAGGCATTTTTGAAATTGAGAAGAGTCAGATGCTAAGGCCAAGCCTATGGCTCGAATCTCCACCTGTCTGCCCAGGGCCTGGGTTTTCTCATCGACGGGATGAGAAGATGAGAGCATATGGGAGGTGAGAGAGCCAGCAGCGCCCCACTTTCTTCTCCACGTGTGTTTTGGGGTGGCTTAATTACACTTTTGGAGATTTGGGTTCTTCGACTGTCAAATGAGAATGTTAGCACCTGAAATGAGATGAGAGTTAAACAGAAGAACTTCTGTAAAATACCCAGTAGCTTTCTACCCATATTTCAGTCTGAAAAATAGGCAGGCAAAGGAAGAGATGCTTTCAGAATTTGCACGGCTCGTGGTCTGTCGAGGTTTGAGCATTCTGTGAGTGGAAGGTCAGAGATTTTTCGCTTGCTGGCGTTTCTATCCATAAATACCAGCCTTGACATTGACACATATTCATTAAATGTCCTCCCTCACCCATCCAGCTTTTTAAAAAGCATAATTTTAATCTTACTATTTGATGCATTTATGAATAAGGCTAACAGATATTATTTATGATATAATGTGCCCGTAAAAATAAATATTATTTGATTTAACCTTCATAAAACTCAAACACTAAAGTATTAGTATAGTCATTTGTACGTTGGAAAAATAAGTTCAAGTGTATTCAGTCAACAACCAGAACTTCGGACGTATCAAGGGATGGAAACGATGTTTAAATCAGGTCCCTCATCTTCTCATGTCTCTGTTTCCCTTAAGAGCATCCTTGCTGGGTGCAGTGCTTCTCTGTGGTTTATAGACAGTCATGGACCAGAGATTTGTTTGGTCTTATTCCTCTATTCTATTTTGTATCTCAGAGGCTGTATGGTGAGACTTCATATTAATTTTATATCTCAGAGACTTTATATGGTGACTCCAAAGCTCTCTAATTCAAGATTTAGAAGATCTTGTCTGTGACATTACATCTGCCATTTGTCAAGTTCTCATGTTGTTTCCAAATTTCTCTTTCAAGAAAATAAGTAAAATATCAGGTGTGATATGGAAATGGAATAATAAAAAAAAATAGAGAAACCTCCCCTCTCCCCACACTCCACCCCCCATCCCCTCACACACGCAAGGAAAAAAAGCCATATGGCTTTTTCCTCTAACATCCTGAAAAATCACGTTATTGTAACATATCCTTCCTAATTATCAGGAAATAAAGGTGCGCTTATAACATTGTAATTCATAATGCAAAACACATTAATAATGAGAAAGTAGCACATGACAAGTGCATCATCTTAACTGTGTGACTAACCAGATGTTATCGGTTGGGATATTTTCTAAGCATTGCTTTGCAAGCACCACCTTTTAATACAAATTAGCCAGTAGTATTTATTAGCCCTTTATTCACAAAGAAACTCATGTTTTTGAACATCCGCTACGTATCTTGTCTCATGATAGATGGATGTAGAGACATAAAGCCATTCCTGGTTCTTCTCTTTTATGACATGAATAATTTAAAGGAAATTTTAAAAATGGGAAAAGGATTATTAAATAGAGCAAATAAGTCTAAAAAGAATAGAGTCAACTAAAATAATAAAATGTCAATAAATTCAGGTGGCCACAATGCAAGGCCGAACGCCATGTGGCCCTTGGGGACCCACCTAATCTCAGCCAGGGCTACTGTTCCCTGCCTTTAGCTTTTTATTTGCTTTCATTATGATTAATGTCACATAGTGTTTAAAAATGGTCAGCAGAACATATAGGCTCTGACTTAAGAATTGTTGACCTCAGCATTTATTCTCTAAATGTTTTCTGTGAATCTGCTCAGTGTAATCATCAGATGAAGGGCTAGATGAAGGAGCTGTCTCATTGGGCAAGTCGGAGATGTTTTGCCAAAGATCAACTATGCTCATCATTTTTCCCCCAAGAATGCATAAGGTTAATAGATGAAACACCCCTATTTTTAAATATCACAAACCATCGATCTCCCGAGCGACTTGTGGTACTCTGTACGACCGTTGCATTTGTCACAGAATACGTAATATTAATAGCCGACATGTTGATTCAGTGACCAGTATATTCAAATCTATAATTAATCTCATTAGATTTTTTATTCAGGTTCTAACTTTCCCCAGCGTCCTGCCTCCAAAGTATTTCTTTCTTCCTTCCTTTTTCCATCCCCCCTTTTCCTTCCTTTCTTCCTACTTCCTTTTCTCCTTCCCTCCATCATCATCTAGGATATTCATGATAAAGTACCTTACAATCTAGAATGGAAAACAGATAAACAAGAACAACACTGATATGGTGAATGCTGTTAGTCCAGAATTACAGGAAATGATGAAAATATGAGATAAGGAGATAAGGGTAGCAGAATGTCACTCATCAAATCAAAGTTGCATTCTTGAGATTTGATAGGCTTATTTCTACAAGGGTACCATAAGCAATACTTGGGTTCTGAGAAGAAGCAACGTTTCATAAAGGGCACTGGCCCTCGATATCGAAACACCCAAGCAGAATTTACTGGTCGGTGGGCTGCGTGATCTAAGTGACCTATCGATCTGAAGTTCCTCGGGCCTCATAGCAGAGAACGTGACCAAGTCATGACAAAGTGCTAAATCTGATGGAAGACTTGCTGATGAGAAACAAATGATTCTGCCATTAGCATCGATTGTTAATTGATTAAGCAAAGAGTTAGTGCAAACCTACGCAATCAGTTCAGACAAGAGACCCATTGACCAGCGGCTGCAAAGTGTCTGCTTTAATCTTATTCTACGAGGTGGTGTTTCCTAGGAATTGGTATTATGGCCAGGAGATGTGGGTCCTTTAGCACAAAGGGAGATTCGTGAAGGGAATCTGGACACGAGAAATACAGAATCAAGTTTCCTGTAGACAGAAAGCTGAGCATTCTTTATTGTACAGCGATAGCAAATATTATGCTCACACCAAGACGTTCACCTAATGAATTGTTTCTGAAAATTTCATTATGGCCAGGAACCGAATCCCTAATATATTTTTGGATCTGTTTTGGCAATGCCACGTGGAGCTGGAGAATGAAATCATTGGATTCTTGGGGTGCTGTTGGTCTCGCAATGAGTGGAAGCTAGGGAGATAGGTTTTTTATTTTTATTTTTATTTTTTTATTTTTATTTTTTGCTATGTTATCTTGTTCCGAGTGGGGAGAAAGATAGAAACCAAATATTTGTGACATGAGAGAAGTGTGCAAGTGACTGTTCTTTTTGGTGTTTAAGTGATGCAGAGACATAGCTTCTTCCCCAAGTCCTAAAACCGATGCACATAATTGTGGGAAACCAATTAAGAAAGAGATGCCACCAACTTTTAGGAGAGAATACTATTTTCCAAAAGGGATTTAGAGAAGTAACCTAAATGCCTATCAATAAAGAAATGGCTAAATTGGTGATGGTAAAAAGTGAAATATATATAAAGAGTGAGATATTTCTATTCTTATTGATATAATTGCAAATGAATAAATATACAGTTTCCTTTCATAAAAGAAAAATAGACACACATACTTATCTATAAGTATAGAGAGGTATCTGTAAATAAATATGAATAAGTCAGGAGCAAACATATTAGGATAGAAGTGGAGGGTAAGGAAATTATAGCCTCTTTGTGTGTGTGCATGTGTGTGTGTGTATGTGTCTGCGTGTCTGTGTGCATGTGTGCGCGTGCCTGTGTGTGTTTCCAGTAAGTTGTTAGGGTCAGTCGTCCTTGAGATAATTATATAATTGATTAATTTTAAATCATAAGTAAAATTAATGGCTATGAACTCTAAACTTATTTTTTATTTAAGGGAAAGTATTTCTGGGTAATGAGTAGGAAAGTATTATTTCTGGTTAACGAGTGACAACATGAGACCTGGAAATGTTTTGAATCAGCTCTGATGAGTACATAGGGTATCTTCTGACTGTTACTCTCAGTTAATTCATGTCTAAGGGTTCTTATGATTCAAATGGAATATAATACATAGTATTGTGATAATTCTACACGGCGACAACTGATTACTAGACTTGGTGTGGCGATCACATCGCAAGGTCGATAAATGTCAAATCATCATGTTATACACCTGAAGCTAATATAATCATGTGTCCAAACGATACTTAAAAACAGACATTCTTAAGCACTTGCATTTTTAAGTCAACTTGGACATACTGATGTGAAGTCGGCTTAGAAATGTCATCTAAATTCATTTTTTTTTAGATTGAAGGCAAAAGGAATCCCGTATAATATGTGTTCACCAGCTACAATTGAGATCATAATATTTCATCCTTGTCATTCTTGGTACTTGTGCAGAATCTGGCCCTAACAGCATGCTTCACGATGTATGCTTCACAATACTACTAATTGTATCTAAATAAAAACAATGTATAATATTGATTTACCCCCCTAATCCCTAGAAAGTGGTACGTTTTCTCATTATCTTCACTCCAGTCCCTCCTAAAATTTAACCGGTTGACTCCATCCCTACATCTCGCTCTCCCCGTCCTCTCCCTCCATCCTCTAGCTAATCTGTCTGCGATTAGCTCTGAGAGAACTTGAGTAAAATCCCCCACAGTGGCTTCTCAAGGCAGAGTGGGCCTGGATATAGAGCTGGGCTGGTTTATGATGGGCCAGCCAAGACGAGTCGGAAGTATAATTCCCAGCATTGTGTATATTTGGTCACTGCCCTGCCAGCTCACGTCATCGGCTTGAGAGAGCAGCTAGGTCCCCTCTCCTCCAGCTCTTACTATATATTCTCCTTCAGGCTCTTCAAGTCTTAGGCCAAGTTCGTGTAACAGTACACGGCCAATAGCATCAGCTCCTTCTGTACGTCGCCTGTGCCATCAAGGTGACAGGCAGTGAAGACTGGGACAGGGCTATTTGTCCTCAGGGGGTCCAGTCTGTCCTTTTGGATTTCAACTTGCCTTTGTCCTCCCCCACTTTATGCCCAGCTTTTCTTCCCAAACACTGTCCCTGCTGACCGACGGGGACCTCGGCCCCGCCACCAGACACCACCATCCTGTAAGGTCCCAGCTCCGTAAGAATTTCCTTGTTCTGTATCTCTCACTGTGGTTGTGCTTCCATGATTAAACCCTAAATTATACAATGGCCAAAACATTTCTCCAGTATTTGTCAAATCAGTAAGGTCCGAGGGACAGAACAGGGTCCCCCGGTCCATCCCTTAAATAGTTTATTCCCATTGTGTGGGTGAGCATTTGACCCAATGGGTGAAGCTGCTCAGAGAATCCCCAGTTGGAAATAATTCAGAATATTTACAATGAGGCTTTAGACTCTGTAAAATGTTCTTAAGCATATCCTTATGGGAAAAAAAAGAGTTTTGTGTTCTTCCTTCTTTTCTCAGATGGGAAAATATTTGAGACATGGAAGCCCATATTATATTCTGCTTGTGTTACAGAAGTTCTAACGGTATTTACCTGAAATATTTCTATCAGTCCCCAACTTTCTGGTTTCTGTCGGTGATTGGCAAGAAACAGATTTCACTTTCCTGACCTGAAATATAATGAATGCCACCAAGGGAAAAAAAAATAATCTGGAGACACTTGAAAAAAGGAAAAAAAAAAAGAATAGAAAAGAACACTCACTCTGGGAAATCTAAGCTTTTTTTTTTTCCTTCTCCCACTCACTCGCTGCCAACTGAAGTCCCCACACACGCTGATCAGTCTCCCCCGCATGGTGTCTGTGGTGGTGACAACTGATTCATGTGTTCATTTGCATATCCCCTGGTGCCAGCAGCGGAATACAGCACGGCCCTCCTGCTCTGCCAGCCGACACAGCCCTGGCAAATCAGGGGGGCTGTCAGAAACAGCTGTCCATGGACAGAGTCTGTGGAAGCGACCCAGAGCCGCTTGCTAATGCTAGGTGGTAGAATTTAATTGGCATCGCAACTGTTCAAAATGAAGATGAAAAGGACCAGTCGGTGGTCGTGGTTCTCGTGACACCTTCCACAGAACGGTTCGGGTTGGATTACTGCTGCTTCGAGTCGCGTGTTTCTCTCCTTTGCCAAAAGAGCCCATGGACCTGTGGGCGACTAACTGAATGTGCCTGGTTCTCGACGTCAGATGCCCTGTTCCATAGGCCGAGACCCTTGTCGCTTTAAGAAAATAAGATGTTCGTAGGAATCGCGTACCAGTCGAATAGGACAGAGCTTTCTGAGTCTGCAAGAAGGAAGGTTGGCAGTTCTGGAGGGAGACACGTTTCTCTTTATGCATACCATGAGTGAGCAGCCCCTCCCCAGACATGGAAATTTACAAAGGACATTCCCTTTCGGCCCTGAGTTGGGGGGACGGGATGGAGTCTGGTCTCCATGGCCCATTTAACCCTTCACCCCCTCCTGAATGTGCCAAACAGGGTGTCACATGTTGCTGACACCATGTGAGTAGTGACAGGATGGTGGGGGTAAAGGTAGGGGGTCTGGAGATTAGTAATGATTTCCTAAAAGCACACTTTTCGTCTTCTGCAAAATCTCAGCTTTAACTTTCATTACGATTAGAGAATAATTATACCGCGCCAGAAATGGCCACTTCTAATTTGGGATAGGGTCCATAACTGTAAGCCCCGATTTCAACTATTCAGCAGTCGTGATTGGACTGTAAGGATTCACGCCGACACCCTCGGTCCCGCATGCGTGATGGATTTTGTGGTCAGCTACACCGCACATCGGGCCTGATTATTTGGTTTAATTCCGATTTTTAAATAGATTGACTCTGGCACCACTTTCTTACAAACAACAATATAAAAGTCCATTTGAAACAAAGCACATTGAATTTAATTGATAATGATAGCGATTGTACAGGACGGTTAGAAAAAGGGTTTTGTTATCGGTAGATGTTTCATTTATTTATTTATTTATTTATTTATTTATTTATTTTGATAAAAAGAAAGAAAACATCAGAGCAGATAGACCCCTGAGTGAGAACAATGAGTGTGAGGTGGCAGTTTTGCCTAGGTAGTGCAGGGTGGCCGGGAGAAGAAGTGACAGCTGGTGGCTTAGCAAACAGATTTTAGTTGATGATTTTCTGAACACTTTAATATGCTTTTCCACTGTATCTTTTATTCCCAGTTCAATAACAAAGCCATTTTCTGTGTGTTGCATTGAAATATCGGATGGGTTAGAAAACAGATCTAGAAAACAAAATCGGATGGCATTAAAACAAAAATATTTCTAAATATCCGATGCAATGCTGTGGTAGGGAAGGGTGGGAGAAAGTTATCCAAAAGGAGAGACCATGAGAACGTTTGCAAATGGCAAGGCATATATTGCATTTTTTTTTCCTCCAAGTGATTTGTCTTAAATTACAGTCTCTCTTCTCAAACATTATATCTCCCAACTTCTACTAAACCGATCAAGAAGCCCAAATGACCGGTGGTGTCTTGAAAAAAAAAAAAAAACACTGGGACTAGTGAAACTGACCATGACATTGAAGGCATGACTCTTATTCACAGCCTTGCGAGTTTCAGAGATGTCAGACCTTGGAGGGACAGTAACATATGAGTCCCACGGCATGGGTGGCGTCCATCGCCTATCTTGATAAAAGCATCCATTTGTGTTCGTTGCACAGATCTGTAAATACTGTCTCATGGCAGCCAGTTTGTCATTGTTGCCAGCCTCAGGGGAAAAAAGTGATCAAGTCCTCCGTGCTGCTCATGTCGCATTTGTGAGATGTAAGAAGGCAAGCGGGCTGGGTTTTTTTTCTTTTGAGTGCAAATGTTCCCTTCAGAATCCAGTTCTTCCCTATTTCTAGTTAAATTAGATTCACGTTCCTGAGATGATGCTACTGCGTCGGCCCATGAAATGCCCAAAGTAAACAGCTAATATTTCTGTAACTTAGAGATTCTAAGTGGAGTGCTTGTTGAGAAATTGTAGTTTTGAATAATAAAAAAAAAAGATATGGAAGAAGGAAGCATAACATGGAAGTTAGCATTTCACAAAAAAAGTATAGGTCGCATCGATAGATTTATAAAATATATACAATAAATCTATGTATAAAATATATATGTAATCTGGTTATAGAGGACATAGGTTAATATTAGTAAGGCGATCCCAGGAATATTGTGAGGATTTCAGGAGTAGAACAATGGAGCATGTGGAATCGAACCAGTTTCATAGAGCGTCTCTGTGATTATCAAGACTCATCTCACCATAACTAGGTCACAGATTGAGCTGTGAAATGTATCCCTATTACACTGTAGACAAATGAAACCAAGAGACTCTTCTTTGGGCTGGTCCTGATGCTACCTGACAACTCCACAGGACATTATGAGAAGGATTAGTCTGTGACATCACCAAAAAGGAATTTTTAAATATGTTTTTCAGTGGAAGGTGAATAGCTTAAGTTTATCTGTGTACCAGTATGGCGTGATTCTAACGAAGAGCTCTGTAGCTAGTATCTTTTTGTCATTTCTAATGAGCTGATGTTCTTCTCAGATACATATCAGCCCATTTTTTGTGTGTTCGCTCATGGCACATCCCTGTTGATTTGGTATTCTAGCAACTGAACTATTTCTCCAATATTGTCATAGTTAGACAGCAGAGTTTTAAAAATATGAAGGCCACAGGGGGGAAAATGATATTTATAGCCTGAGTGAACTAGACAATAGAATTATAAAACATAGTGTGACCTACTGCCTAAATTCATACTATGCTGAGTCTTCTTTTTAAATCATCTGTCTTTTATTTAATCCTTATAGTCATAATGTCAACTACAGAAAAATAGGAAAATAAAGAAGACAAGAAAATGAGGAAGCAAAATAGTGGTTCAGTCATCAGGCAGGCGAGGAGACAATAATTGCTAAAGGCAAAATCGTAACTGTGGTTACGAATTTAACAATCAAGATGCCATCTATGCATGGTCCTCCTCTCTGGGTGTCAGTTTCCTCCTTGGTAAAATATGAAACATTTATTTTGTCAGAGGAGTAGATAAATTACTTTATGTTAAGTTCTACACTCCAAGACACTCGGGTCTGTGCCTTTTCCATCCTCGATTCTGTGCTTATGTGTCTCACATAGTTCGATCATATTGTATATCTGTTTCTCTGTCGGTGACGTATTTTAAAAGCTCATAACACTGTGTTTTAAAATCAAAGTTTCCAGTTATTTTTAAAATCGTGGGCATTTGATTACAGGATCTATTAAAGAAATTAGAATATGGTACAACTTTGCTGTAACGTGTCATGTGATGTCTCAAGTTCTTGTCCTCTAGCACTGACAAATTCTGTTCTGATACATAATCACTGCAAATTAGTCAATGATATATAGAGGTAGTCGCCCCATATAAAAGATGTTATTCTTATCTTCCAGTATCAGGGTTATAAATAAATACACTGTCTTTTTTTTTCCCCAGAGTCAATATTTATATTCTTCTAGCGAATCATTTCCAAATTTGTATAATCCTCAACGTTTTAAGGATCAGTTTATCATCAGGTTGAATGTGTCTTAACAGGTTGCATTAACACACATACACACGTGTTATTCCAGCACAGTTGTGTTCATGCACAAATATGTGCTTTAAAAAAAACAAGACAAAATAAAACAAAAAATCAGGCCATTTAAATTTATATTTATCAAACTTTAAGGACGTGCCGATAACTAAGCAAAGCTCCAGATTTAAAAAAAAATAATTAAATAAAGAGAGACAGCCTCCACACATGTCACACTATCCAGGTTGCCTCGGCCATCCTAGCAACAAAGATCTTAGCCAGAGCTAAGGAGCTGATACATAGAAATGCAAATCTGAAAGGGAGAAGGGGTGGAGAGGATTAGAAGAGTCAGGGCCCCAGAGAAAGGGGCTGTCGCTGAAATGGGAAGCCATGACGGGTCACGCCACCCACTCATCTGTGTGTGTGTGTCTCCAAGATTCTCATTCGGTCCAGCAGGATCCTCAAACAAACTCTGGCGTCCTAAAAATATTTGGGACTATTACAAAGCATAAATTATAAATGCGTCGGGCAAATGGAAAGAGGTGTCTCCGGCCTACTTAAGGCCCAGAATGATCTGGACCATTATTCAACAATGAGACGAACATCTTTTATTTCATTTCTCCTGAACAGTTCCTTCTGTTTGCTGTCGCTTCCCGCGCAGCACCATGTCAATAATTACTAAATTAGCGGGACGCCTGTACAATTTCAGCTCAAGTGTTATTACTGACAAGTCAAACAATGGGGCTGATGGACGAGATGGAACTCCATCTCCTTATTTAAATGGACCGTGTTCAGAAGGGAAGATCGAAGCCCCCTTTTGCTTCAAAAGGAGAAGGGAGGGCGCGGGGTGCATTCTGTGCAGCTCAAGGACACGGAGTCACAGGAAATGCCATTTTAATATAAACCTCTTTTCATTTCGAGGGGACAAAAAATGAAGGTTATTGAAAAGAATCATGCTTGGTGCAAGAAGTAATTACATTTTTTTTTTTCAAATCTCAGAGGAAGAATGCTTTTATATTTCCTGAGATGACCCAATTTGCACTGTGATATGCTCCCTTAAACCTAAGTTGGGGACACCCCCGCCCCGCATTGTTTTTCTCCAGGAAAGACACTTTTGTCATGTGCCTGATTCATTTGAGTCCTGACCTCTCAATGTGCAAAAGTGACTAGAGCAGCGTTGTTCCTCTCTGTCGTGCTGAATTAAAAATGAAAGACACCTCGGCCAGTTACTTCTTACTTGTCCCCACTCTTCAAAATAGTCAGTCTATAAACTATATCCCAAACTGTCTCCTGGATGCCCAATAGACAAACCTGACATGATGGGTCCAGTGGCCAGTGGGTGACTGTGTGTTCTGGATATAAGTGTTCCTTCCTGCTAGACATTTGTCCCCAACCCTGTGTGTACAGATGTATGTCTCAAAAACTCCGCTGTCTATAGCCTGATAGAGCTGGGCATTTCAAGAATGTTTTTTTCTCTGCAACAAGAAATACTTTATTGAATATCTTAGCCTTTATTGGATATTTGTTAAAATGTGGGTATCTACTATATCATCGGTAATGAAGAGTCCAGGATAGCATTTATACACCTTTGAAACATTCTTTGGTTATGTCAATTAAAACATTGTAAACACTTTCTGGAATCTGATTTGTATTTGAGATAGAGGATCTCACTAGGCATAATACTGAGCTTCTTTTTGAAATGCCAGACAAACCTTCCGTGGGCTCCAGCTTGTAGTGAGGTGGACATTTATTTAGCAACTATATATGTATCGCCTGTTCCAATGTATTCACTTCTCAACTTTTGGTTTGGTAGAAAGTGATCATGATATCATTGACATGTTGAAAGGCCCTCATCTTAACTCTTTCAACCTCCAAAATTTTTTTTTAAAAATTGATGATCACCTCAATAATGTTAATGAGGTTTCTATAATTCTTAAAGAAAGTTCTAGCTCTTTATTGCTTTTCACTCACTGTCTCACACCAGCTGGAAAGATAACCACGTGGATAATTTGGGGGTGATTTATTTGGAGAGCTGGCAGAGAGCTGGGGTTTCTATCACCTGCAATAAGTTAACACAAGCCGTAGTAATCAGAAACTCAACAGACACGTGCAGTTGAGACTCAGAAAAGAGAAATGGTTTCTCTTTCGTTAACACGTACTTCTGACACTAGACCTAAAGCATCACAGAGCTGGTGTGTAGTGGTTTATGAATGTGTCGCCTCCTTAAGAAGTCCTACACCATTCAATTACTTACGCTCAAGAACAAAATCGTAGACGAGGGTCATTTTAATAAAGTCTTAAGGTATGAAAACACCTCCAATATGGCTGATTTTCCAATGGCAGAAACTTATAGACGATCTCTAAGTTCTGGCTGCTGATCGAGGCGCTACAGAAGGAAGGGGAAAAAGAGAAAAAAATCAAAGAAACTGAAAGAAAATAAAAGCGAAGATTGGAATTTTGTAATTTGGAACATTTGAATTCAATGATTTTACCTGGATTCATTCAGTCAACAAACTTTTTTCCCCAGTGAATTGATTGAATTCAGTAATGGTTTTCATCAGTACTGACCGTCTGAAATCCTTCAGTATATGTTTCATGTACAGGGTAGGTGGAAATAATTTTTGAACTATTAGCTATTTGGGTTAGTTGTTGTTCCTACTAAGATTTGTTTCTTTACTTGTTTAATATTCATATGTCTTGAAAGAAGTTTCTGAACCTTGACGTGCAGCCTAGTTATCTGGGTAGATTTATAGATTATATCTTAATATGTATAGATTATATCTTAATACAGATACCATATTTGGTAGGAATACATTACAGTGAAAATATTGTCGCTATAAGGAATTCATACTTGAAAATATAGCAATGCGTTGCTTTCTTTTTTGAGAATATGATGCTATTTTTTAAAAAAACAATGTGAGCTGAACTAAGCAGTAACATTGAAATACTGCTGGAGAATGAGGGAACAAATCCCAGGGCCATGCTTTTGGACTTGGCCTTGAAAGAGAACAGGATCCAGAGGAAATCAGAAGGATGGTTCATCCACAAAGGGCAGGCAGATGGCGAAACACACGTGTCCTGCTGTGAGTAGGTGGTCAGTGCGGGGAGGGAGGTTATGGGGATGCTGATGACTTCCATCCTGTCCTTGATGTAGAAACAAGCTCACTAGCTGAGAGCGAAGGGGAGGGGCTGTGTTGCAAGTTCGCAGAAACAGAGGAACAGATGAAATAGTCACGAGGCGAGCAGAGAGATGACAGGACTAGGACACTGTAGTGACTGAGGAACACCACGGGACGTGAACACCGAATGCGACCCTTCGCCATCGTCTGCGACTCCCCCCATCACGTGGATCAGCTCAGGATGGGCACACGTTATCTCAGAGTTGGGTTTAGTGTGGTTTGGGGTTTTCCTGGTGAATATAAGGGAAAGAGGACCATGTAGATAGAGAGTGATTGTGGTGGACCAGTGATGCTCCAAGTTGAATGTGCCTAAGTAAGACTCACGTGGAGAACAGAGTTTCCTACGCATCATCTGTGGAGATGATGCGTCAATAGGTGATGATGTGGTCTACGGATTTTCATTTCACCAGTGCTGGCATCTGGGGGCCACACTTTGAGAACCACTGGGTTGCACTGAACCACCACGGCTGAATGAATAAGAAAGTGAGGAAGGAACGAGGTGGGCTGGACAGTAGAAGGTGGCAAATATGATGCGTTGGAGAAGCTTCTGGGGTATTAGAAGAAGTGAGAAGGAAAGACCCGAGGCATTGGACAGAGAGGGTGGAGATGCTGTAATCTGGTGCTAAGGACAGGGTCTAAGCTATAACCAACCCCACAGTGATGGGATGGGATAGAGGATATAAAATGAGATGCTTGCAGGTGAGCTGCTTGAGGAACTGAGAGGCCAAGGTATATGGACATAGACCTGATGTTCAGATATTAGCATTACCAAGAATTTTGATAGAGTGTAAGAAACTGACACTGAACCAGGTAGACACAGGTAAATGGGAAGAGGGTGGCAGGAGTGACACCAGCAGTACAGATAGTACCACGAGATAGTTAGAACTACTCGATCAAACCCACAATATTCTATGGAGAAGGGAAAGTAAGCGAGACCAGCTGATTTAAAGCTCTGTAGTGTCTAGAGATTGTCTTGCAAACCCTCAAGGATAATATTTATTTCCCTTGCCCATCATGATTTACTCCGTAATTTACGATCACACTTGAACTGTCAGCTCTAAATCAAAGAGCGTTTTTGAGATGGTAGCACAATCCTCCGCATGAGTTCTGAATCTCTCCCTCAAGCATACTTGAACTTTCCAATACTCCTCAGGGAAGGCTCATAAGATGTAGCACTACAGTATGCAGGCTACTTATGTGAAAATATTATGATTTTTGCTAATTGGACCATTAAGTTATAAGTTCCGATAAAATCTGAACTATTCTTTGACTCAAGTGAGATAAGCAAGCAGAATTGAACACTTTGTTCCCACATTACTCTGTAGAACTAAACATATCAGCTCATTTTGTCCAGGCCATATATATGTTGGCTGACAGATAACATTGATTTGTCTGGTCAAGAGAAAACGCCATGAACTATCTAAACACCTACTAATGGATCGATCACCAAATTAAAAGAAAAATTATGATTGACATTTCTGAATGAATCTAGTGGCATTGAAGAGTAAAGGAAATTAAAATTCTATTGCTGAGATGAAACCAACAGGATGTGATATTAAGGAGGTAAGAGGTGTCAGAGAGAGGAAGGAAGTGGACGCGACATCATCGCCCGTGTCATTCTCCAAAACCGAGAGCACCTTTGCTCCACTTCCACGCCAAACTTTCTTTCTAGTTAGATCACCCTGTCTGGTCAGGATTTAAGCTGCTCTAATTTGTGGAAGGAAAAAATAAAGGATTCTAACATCTACAGACCTCTTCTGATTCTTTTCAGCATCCCTTTCCCTTTGAAACTTAGAAAACCCATGCTCAGGGTTGAAAAGCAAAGGGACCGACAAGGCTATCTAAATGGAAAATAATTGGATGCTTGTGTGTCAAAGCGCCGAGGCACACAAAGCAAAGTATCCGAACATCAATGGAGACACAAGTGGGTCAGAAGATACCCAGCATCTCCTGCATCCCTCTATGTCTCCATCTTCTAAAGGCTCATCTTTGAATTCATGGTGCTCTCTCGTAACCCAACGAAGGCGAAGCCTCTTATTATCGTATGTTAATAGTGCCGGACGGACAATTCAGCCCGGACCCCTGAAATGGAAAGGATTCATCTTTGAAGGCTTGAGGGAGCGTAAGAACCTAAAATACACCTTGGCAGATCCCTACACTATAAAAGAAAATATTTGAAACTAGTCCTCGACCAAGCCTCTGAGCATAAGAGACTTTTCTAAGCTAAGAAGAAAGCAAGGAGAATGATTGGACGGGCATGTAGAGTATACATTTGTACACGAGGAGAAAAAATACCTGCTAAATTTCATTCCAGGTTCATCCTCCAAAAGATTTTGAAACAAGAGTGCATCATTTTTTGACATTGGATTTAGTTATTTTAAAACGAACATTTCCATGTCTTTTGACAGAAGTATAACTCTGACTTAAGAAATTCTTTAAGGGATGAATGTATTTTGCATTGAGTCTTCACTTCCATTCTGGGCTTTTCGAGACATTAAAGTGTAGTATAAAACATGACGGATCCTGGGCACTGAAAAATGACTCCGCACTTCACGTTGGTAAGAACCCACTTCTTACCGTGTGTGGGAGGCGGGTCTATCCCATCCACAGCATGGTTTGGGGCAAGCAAACTCTGTCGAAATCTAGATGGCCACATCCTAGTTTTGTGAACTCTGGAAATGTATTTAACCTTTCTGAGTGTCAGCCTCTGCCTTCCCCAGATAGGGAACACAATAGCTGTTATATCATTGGCTGTGATCATTTATCTCAGGAACCCATTTGAATCAAAGATAGATGCTCAATATGTACTCATGGATTTTTCTCTCCTTCCATTCTTCTCTGTTTCTATCATAAAAAGATAGAAGTGAGATTCAACTGGGAGTGGGTGAATACCCAAGTCACAGTAGCTTAAACCAGACAGACATTCATTTTTCTCTTCTGAAGATGTAGGCTGTCCAGGCTACCAGGCGATGCTGTGATCACCAGGTGTCACCTCTGTCCATCACAGTGACATCACAAGGGAAAGGGTGAGGGGCAACAGCTTGGATTCACCTCAGGGATGCTTCTTAGAACTCAGGATTCTTAGCAACAAGGCTGCTGCGATGGCTCATTGTGTCAACTTGACCTGGCCATGAGGTGTCCGGGTATTTGGTGAAACCTTATTTCTGGGTGTTTGGAAGGTGTTTCTTGATCGAGTTAGAGTTTGAATCAGTTGACCGAATGGAGTAGATTGGTCTCCCAGTGTGGGGAGCTTTCTTTCACCCAGTGTGTTGAAAACCAACATCGAATAGAACACCATAAGCGGGGAGACAAGCTGACACAGGTCTTCTCTGGCCCTCCCACTGGGGTGTAGGCCATTGGCTCCCCAGTTCTCGGACTGAGAATGGAACCACCCCTGGCTTTTCTGAGTCTCCAGTTTGCAGACAGCAAATTGTGAGACTTCTCAGCCTCAGTGATTGTCTGAGCCAAATCCTTATAATAAATATCTGTATATCCCCTTTATATATCCATATATATAAAAATAGGAGATGTAATCTTTATCTATGTGGGCATATGCCCAGCTCTAAACAGGTTTTTTATAAAAATTTAAAAATATTATTACAGAAAAATGAATAATGGCTAAGATGGAAAACTCTTCTGCCCCCCACACCTGAATGAAGTCACACTTTTCAGTGGAATTGTAACTGGTGGTCATTTCAAAGGGAAGTATAGTTTGATCTCTATAAAACCAAAATACTCCTTGATTCAAAGCACTAATTTGAGTGAAACATTGAATGGATCTGTTGTATTTGGCATTGTGTAGAATGAGTCAAAAGAGAACTATATACTTTATTAATAAACCAAGTAGTAGATGGCTTTATGTGTGTATTTATTTATTTATGCATGAGCAGAAATATTGAGAAAATAGTGGAGAGAAATTATAATAAAGTTGTGGCTAGCGACATCAATTTCACAGTGATACTAAAAAGCTTTATATTTAAGAGAATGAGTTGACATTTTAATTTTATTATATTTCAGTAAAAACAAAAAAAATTACCTTTGCATATATTTCCTCCAAATGAAAACTAAAAAGCAAACCAAAAAATATGATTCATCTTTGAATTAGAATCTAATTAACAGATAAAAATCACCAGCACAATTGGTTTCGCGCTTTCCCATGGGACGAATTGGCTGGATAATCAATTTATTTGTACACAAATGGGCCTGTAGAAAAGTGAAAATAAATTTGGCAGAAATATATTTAATGCAGGGGTTTGGGTGTTGGAATTAGAGAAACAATGGTGGTTGAAAATGAAATGACTCATATTTAGGTCTGTGGATGTAACAGGTTTACACTGAAATGTCATCTTGTTTGGCCATCCGATGCCTGGCCTTGGACTTGGGCCTGATGATGGCTGGAGACAGGAGTGGGCCCAATCTTCTCCTACAGAAGTTGACCTTGGACTCTGCTTTGAAATGACAAGACCAGTTGATTTCAAGATGGCTCCTTCTAGCTCTGGGATTCTTTGTCTCTGAGTTCTCACGATTTGACTTTTCTGACGAGTTGCCCGGCGATCGGCGTCAGATAGAAGTGTCTCGTCCAAGGTGACACGAGGTGCTGTGGCATCTCTGCTTGGCGAGATCCCTCCAACATCTGAACACCTGTGCCTGTCCCTCGTGGTGCAGAGTCACTTTGAAATTCTCACGATTGCCCACCGCTGCCATTTTAATGCTAACGGCAGATTCGCGTGTTCTTCAAACTGTCAGAAAGGCGACCTCGGACACCCCCGTCGTCTTCAGTGACTGCAGATGCGCCCTTAGGCGAAAGCCACAGCAGAATTTTAAATAAAGCAGGATAAACCCGGGCTGGATAACTTTTCTACGTTTCCAACATTATCCAGACTGTAAACACCACCTTATCTGCAGAGCTATGCTGAAGAACTAGCTCTAAGGAGAAAAACTTATCATAATGTACACTTTCAATTTCTATTTAATCTCCTAGCCTAGCAATTCAAAGGGGCTCTCCCGTCCCCTCCCCCTAAATATACTTAGGATAATGTTAACATATTTACAATAATTTGTATTTATTGTAAGAATTTCTTGCTTTCTAAGATCTGACTTCTCTACCAGAATTTTATTAAGGGCAGGGACCAATCATATATCATTTGACATTATTGTCCCTGGTGCCTATCTGAAACGGTGTCTGGCCCAGAATGGGTGTTTAATAAATATATGCTGAATGAATAAATGAATGATTGAATGAATGAATCAATGAATCAATCAATCAGTCAATGGATCCAAATGTAGAAGGAAGGCCTTATATGAAAGTCAAAGGCATAGATAGCATAGCTGGGGATTAATAATTAATCTATTTAATTACTCCTGCTTTATTCTGACATAGGCATGGCCTTCTTTACTTTCTTCCAAGTTGGGCTTATTTTTGTCCACCATTAAGTTCTCTTGTTTAATTTGATTTCAAGGCACATCATTTTATTTTTCTCTGTGGTAATAAACTTTTTCCTGTGCTATGGATTTTCTAAATGCATGCAAATGTACCCGGGATGGCTCATTTCATTATCAATTCCTCCACTGCTGGCTCCCTAATCATTAACTAATTGTCTCTGTGCTCTATTGACAACTTGGTCACCTTCTTGCTAATTTTTGCTGACACGATAGGGGCCCCCAAGAACTGGCCTAACCTTTGGCTGGTCTCCCAAGAGCCACAGGTGGGAAGGCGATCGATCTGGGTGGCCTCTGTGTTCAGGAAAAACCTCATCAGCGTTCCAAGCGATTTGTCTAATGAGGCATCATTAATTGGCAGTGGGCAAATGGAGGAAGAATTTCCTTTACTCTGATCACAGTTTTGCTAAAATAGACCAGAACTTAGAAAAACGAAAGCACGTGTCAACGTGGAATGAGCGATGAGCTGAAGACGATGTTTAGGCTAACAGGGGAAACTGAGGCACGTTCCTCAAATTTCCCGTCATGTGCGAAGTTTATATAAGATGGAAATGCACATTTTGAGAAATGCACTGTACATCAACTGCCATGAATGTTTCACAATTCTGGTTTGTGAGGTGGGTCTGTGAGCACGGGATTAGGGGATATTTGTTTATTTTCTTAAGAAAAGAAGCTAGCTGGGGCAAGATAGATATGACTGGGAAGAGGAGATATTGGACTAGAGTAAGACTTGGCTATCTTACACTTATTTATCAGCCAGCGGTTACATTCATTCATTCAGTCAGTATCTATCACACGTCAGACGCTGTTCTGGTATTCATCGGTATTTGGCCTGTCGATGTATATATCAGTTAACAGTAGAAATAAAGGAATATTTGCCCGTGAGAAGGTGGGAGAGAAACGGTAAACAGGAAAGACACTAAATGAGTAAAATTTATATTATTATAAGATTATAATACTTTATAATATAAAAAATTTTAAAATATAAAAATGTATATTATTATAAGATTATTATAATGCTCTTTATTGAAAAAAAGAAATAAAACACAGAGTAGAGTTATGGCGATGAGGACTGGAGGGGTTGGTAAGTTTAAATAAGGTAGTTAGACAGCTTCATGGAAGCTTGCAGAAGCTTATGGGAGAACTATCATTTTTTTTTGTTTGTTTATTTGTTTTATTTTGTTTTCCTACTTATCAGCATGAACTTTTTACATATCACTAGAATTTGGGATGATTTTTGAAAAAAATTCAAAACATGAATTTTATATATAAAGCACTTTGTGCCAGGCGATTTTACATTTTTACTATTGTTAACTGACAGTGAATTACTTTTTCTTCCTTCTTTGAAGCCCTTGCTTGCTAAGGAGGTGTAAAGGTTAGCCCTCAACAACGTCTGTTACATTATTTTTATTATCTCTTACGTGGGAGCAATTAATATACGTATAAAGTTATACGCCAGGTCTAAATGTCACTAATAGTCAGTGCTACTAATACAGCAGGTCAAGTACTATAACTTCCTATTGTGACAGAAAGTTAATAATTGGGGAAAATAATTTTAATCTACATGCAGTTTGGGCCATGTGGGACCTGTGCCAGAGAGAAACTCCCCTTAATAAAATTGCTATATTTTGGGAAACGCATTTTTTCTGTTTTATTGTGCATTCTGCGCCATTCACCTGGTTTAAAGAATTTTATTTTTAATAATGAAACTGCAACTAGATTTACATGAAATAACAAAATTTTATTATGCTGAGGCATTTAGTATGTTTTGATCGCATTTGAGAGAACAGTTGAAAGGCTAGACTCCATGTATGCAAATTGATTATTCTTCTTGTCCCAATCTGTTCCTTTTCTAAGTGACTCTGCACTTGTGGCTATGTCATTATGATCCCAAGTGTTTGGTTAGCTCTCAGTCTTAAGGGTGAATAAAGAATTGTGACTTTCCCCCCTCCCAGGAAGGAAAAATGTCCCATGTTGTGGCTGGTCTTTGGCTCCCAGGCCTGGTTCAACTCATCAGTGACAGCCACATACAGGAGAAGTGGGCCAGTCCCAAATGCCACCACGCCTCAAAAGTTCACTTGGACCCAGCAAACCTTGAAGAGATCATTTTGTTCTGTTGTTAGCACTTGAATCATGATTTATTCCTTGGCCAAGTTGTTCAGTATCCTTAGAAAAGAGAGGAAGGGTACCCCCAAATGGCTTTGTGAAGGGTAAGTAAAATCACAGATACAAACAGTGACGAGCGCATGTAAGAATTCACTCCGTGTCATTGTCACATTATTCTTGTTGTTACTATTGCTGTTGTCGTAACTGTGATTTTCCGTTAAATGTGACTTCATCTTTTCTCATCGACCCATTCCACCTTGTTATTCAAAGATTTAGATTCAGTTAATTTACACAATCACTCCATAGGGAAAAATAATAAATTTGTAAAATAGTTATTTCAGTGACCCTTGCTGCCCTCTAAAATTCATAGTTAACAAAATTACCAAAGAGAAAGAGAGAACAATTGTTGGCATAATGTGATTACTGTAAATGGAAATTAAATCTATGTTTTAACATCATCTTTCAGCACAAATCCTTGCTGAAGTTTGACATTTTGACCAAGGGTTATTATTTTTTAATTTTTATTATTAGTTATACAGTTTTATTATTTATTTATTATTAATTATTAATGCTGTCTTTTTGGTAGTTTCAGCACTAACCCATCAATATATACAATCCTTTTGGAGTTTGGCAGTATTTACTTTTGTTAACACTAACCTAAGTACCTTCTCTTGAAAGATAATTGAATTTCTATATGAAAAAGCATGTGTTAAAACTATAACAATGCTCGTATATCACTGAGATGGAATCCTACCGTATGTAAACATTGTGAAGTTTAAAATAATCCTTTTTGGGAGGTCAATATTTTAAGTAACTGGAATTCAGATTTATAATCTATTGTCCAGTCAAGAGTACATATACTTAATTAAAAGAAAATAAACAGGAATGGGTCTACAAAACAATGGAATCTTCCATAATTCATGGTTAAGAAAATTACCAAAGAGAATGAGAGAACGATTGTTAGCATAATGCGATTTGCTGGTTGCTATACATGGAAATGGAATCTGTGTTCTAGCAACATCTTTGAGCACAAACTCCTCGTTGGAGTTTGACATTTGGAAAAAGGGTTGTTATTATTTTTTAATTGTTATTATTAGTTATATAGTTTTTATTAGTAGTTTACTATTAAAAGCCTAAGTCAGGCTCTTCTTGTACGCGAAACCTGGGTAGGCGATATTTTCTTTCCTATTCTTGTTATTTCTCATTTTGCCAAAGAATTAATTTACTTCTCCTCTGACGATTCATTTGCTAATAACCTGATAACCTCCAGTCACGGGCACGATCGTTGCATTTGAAAATGTTTACAATGCAGCATCTTGACCAAAATATTGACAAGGGACTTCCTCTGTAGTCCCTTTCGTTGTTATGTTGAGATGACATCTATTTGGCTCTATCACTGGTTACCATGGAAATAATTTATTATCGTTGTCAAAGATAGATGGTCCACATACATTTTAAATAAGGGTAATGTAGAAACTTTTCATATAAGAAGACTGGTTTTGTCATTGTCTCTGAGAACCTCTCTCTAATAAGTGGTCCACGACATGGCTGTTCAGTTATGAACACCATTAGCGTGGAACTTCCATAAATAGTTTCAAACATACTTTAAAATATTATCCATCTTTTTGAAACGCCCTGGTTTTGTATTACTTCTCTAACCGATCTAATATTATAAACAATGAACAAACAAACAAAAAAACAGGAAAAGATTGCTCATATTTATATCTTATTGTCATTAGACACTATAAATCAGACCGGAATTAATCACACACACACACACACACACACACACACACACACAAACCTGTTTATATTAGGTAATCAGTTGATTTCTATTTTGAGTAATATCTAGTTAGTAAAATATAATTGGACAGAATATAACCAATTATCTTCCAAATAAACCAACAGATAACCGCATTCGAAATTGTGTATTTTCCCCCAACAGTATATGTGTCTCCATCTGTGATCACAAATTTTCTAGGTGTGTTTGGTAACTTGCATTTCCTTGTTATGTGATCTTTTTGGGGTCTGTTCAATTGACTCATACTTAAAGAAGTCATTATAATTGTTTCTCAGAGATGCAGACTCCCAATAAATTGGCAAGTGTAGCAAAACTCCAAACACATGGCACAGACACATTTCTTGGCTCTGCAGTTTGCCTGATTAAATGGGAGAAACCGAATGTCGCACAGGTACTTACCAAGAAGATACGATGCTCACTTAGAAACTTGTTCTCTCCCGCGGTAAAAAGTAGCCAAAAGGGATTTCCGTAGAATTTGCTGCTTACTGATATTCATTCCAGTTCCTTCCCCACAATACGGCTACCACCATTAATGTAAATCGAATCTTTAAAAAATCACCTTGTTGGAAAGCTGATAACATAGTAGGGTGACTAATTCAACCTGATTTGCCAGGGCTGTCCTTTTTTTAAAAACTGAGAATGCTACATCCCCGGAACATCTTAATCAGTATTTCTCTCTCTCTCTCTCTCTCTTTCTCATCTATCTATCTATCTATCTATCTATCTATCTATCTATCTATCTATCTATCTATC
>PVKZ01005883.1:0-44514 GCA_004027375.1 Macroglossus sobrinus | reverse complement strand
AATCTCAGTTTTTTAATGTCCAAAATGGTTGAATACTTATAAAAGTATTGGGAAGATTAAATTAAATAATATGTGAGAAATGCTTTTGAGATAGGTGCTTATAAATTAAATTTCTAACATTATTTTTTGAGTGAATATAGCATAGTTGTTAAAAATAATAGTATGAAATTAAATAGATGTGTGTTCAAATTTTGTTTAATAAAAGGATGACAAGTATTAAGGCTAGGTACAGACATATTCGATAAATGGTGAATTATCATTATTATGTTTTTTGTCAATTGCTCTAGGTTCTGTATTTTTGCATACAGAATTATTGTTTCATTTTACAAATGAAAATTTAGCTGCCTCATCTCTGCCACTAAAAGATCATTTAGTCATTTATAATAACAGGATTGCCTTCTTAACTCCAACATTAACACTGTTAAGTTATAAAAGGCTCACAGTAAAATCTGAAATGTTAATTTTTATATTAAAGAGAAAATGTACCTAAAATAATTTTCCCCTTAGGTAAACCTCAAAACTCTTGATAATTTTCAAGAAAGAAAATTTTTTTCCTGATAGTGAAAGAATTTTACAGATTATATTTGGGCACATCAAAAACATTTTGCGAATTTTTCAGGTAGTTAAAGTGGCAAGTAATAATTTTTACTGTTAGTTTCATTGATTTTTCAGATAGATTTAAAAACAATTTTCATTTTACACATGGTACTATTAATGCATGAAGAGCACAATTTGTTTGTCAATGATTTAGCAGCAGGTTTGCTTATAATCTATAAAAAACACAGTTGAATATTTTCTAGCACTACTTTTTGTCAGGAGGCAAATATGATAGTCTATAGTAAGGCAGATACCCAATACATAATTTTAGCATTGTTGGCATATTTCTTTTAATATTGGTGTGTTGCTGTGAAATCAGTGATGTATAAAACTATTATACTGCCTTGGTTCTAATTAAAAGGACCAGTGGTTGTGAATATTAATGTAAGGAATTCCAAAAAGCTAAAGGCCCAGAGATGAAATCAATGGAGAAATAAAAAAAACAAAAACAAAAAGAGCAATGGATAATTGGTAGGAAACATGTACTTATACCAGGCATGGTTAGGTATGTGCTAATCATTTAGATTAGAATAAGAATATGTGCCAGGCATGGTTAGGTATGTGCTAATCATTTAGATTAGAATAAGAATATGTGCCCCGACGGCAGGGCAAAACAACGCAGGGCGAGGAGGAACCTGTGGAGGATGAAAGTAGGACAGGAGACACAAAGAAATGGAGGCAAGACAAAGTCCTGATCAAGCCTCGTTTATTGTAGGTAGGGGTAGAGTATATAAAGGGGAGGATTCGCATAATCATGGTTGCGTTGGATATTGAACCGCAGAACATTCCATTTCCTTATATGACCCCAAAATGCAGAAGGGTCCCGGGAGAGGAGGGGGCTGCAAGGTCAGATTAGTTTAAGCAAATGGCTCAAGGGGCCCAGGGCAAGTCAGGGCATGTCAGGGCAACTGACTTTAGGCTGTCTATCCTATCAGATAGCACAGGGCGAGGCAGACCCTGTCCCAAGGCGAAGTTGCCTAGATCTCAAGTATGAGAGCCTTGATAAGAACGGCTCCTGACAAATATGGATGGTTTAGACTAGGATGATAACATTGGTGGTCATGAGGAGTCATATTCTGAGCCTGAGGGTCAATTAAAATTTTAGAGTTAAAAAGAGAGGCCTAAAGGGAGCCGAAAAGGGTAGTTACATGAAAAAAGTTACAGAAGATCCAGGAGGAATTAACATATAACAAATCTATAAGAAAATAGCCTTGCTAAAATGGTATTCTATAAAAATTGTTGTTTCTCATCTTCTCACTCTTATTGCCTAAAATTATTTACTCAAGTTTAAGGTTAAGAATCTGATCATAACAATACTTGACTGAGTCCTTCAAATTTGGATCTGATGAATATGAATAAGAACAGATAGTCATTTGTAGAGAAAGACTGAATGTACAGTACATATTATAATTATATACATTTTATTTAGTTTATCTCAATAACTGTCACTCTGACAAAATGAGTAACTAGTACAAACTATATTACTTTTTTCTTGATGACATTAATTTTTTTCCCTTTTAAGGGCCTCTTCTCATTTAACATATGCATTAATCTGCAGTTTCTTGAAATTGTCTCTATTAATTGATCATCAAGTTTTTTCCTACATCCAGTGTCCTCTACTAGACACTAACTTTCTAGTTTGTATTTAAACTGGTAATATCTCGCTTTCTTGCTATTGGAAGCACCTCTGTGTAAACCTGTATTTTTTTTTTCTTTTTAATGTTTTGGGAGTCTGCTGGTCAGTGTGAAAGTAGAAACTTTTAACCTTCTTTGAGCTAAAAAGTAATTTCTTGATTAGAATATGTACTAAATTGTGACTTCTTTCATTAGGCAAAAACTTGCTAATATATCTACTGTGGCAATATTAAATTTACTCCATTTATAAATTCAGTTAGTTTAAATTTTTTAAACACATCAATCTCAATATCACGGAGAAAACACCAGATTATAAAACTAGTAAATGGAACACTATAATTCAAGTTAAAACTTGCCTTCTATCAAACTCCATGCTCTTTTCACTGCCGTGGGATGTCACTAGCTTGCATCGAACAGGCCTCCACATAGGACAGAAGGAACAGAGAGTAAAGAAAAAGTCCTAAATAGACTCAAGTGGTGGTGATTTTAGTCACAATTTATTAGTTTACATTCTTGAAAAAGAGTAAGTGTTAAATGATAAATTTTCTCTAATCCTTTGGTTATGAGTCTATGCTCCATTTCTTATGCAATTCACATGGGCAGATACTTAACTGAATAATTTTATCATTGCCATTGTATTACCAACTTGAGGTAGTGTAATGTTCCTCAAATGCTAACTCTTATGGTGCACAGCAAAATAAGAACGCTCCTTCCACAGGAGTAAGGAATTGTGAAAATTTAATTGTAGAACAGCCAAAGATTATTTAGTCCAATATCTTAATTTAGCATTTGAGAAAACAGAGAAGTTCCTCACCAGACATTCTGACTCTTATTTTTACTACACTGTACCGGTTTATGTCAAGAAAAGTGCTTTGATTAGAGAAAATGCTTTATGTTCATCTGATCTGTTTTGTGTTGCTTCTGCTTGGGCCCATGGAAAATCACACTCACTGGCTTGTTAAGCAGATCATGTGAATATTTTTGACAAATGAGTTGTGAGCATAAGGACATTTGGCACTCCTGTCCTGAAGCAATGGAAACTCCCTGTGGAATTGTTCAACCTTTCTCTATCTCCCTTTGTAGCAGGTGTCTTGGAAGCATCCTCCTGTTGAAATGGCAGGGCCACCAACTGAAGCAGTCTGCTTTTCTGCTGCATGAGGGCAGCTTTTTTGGGCTTTGTTGAGTGAGAAATAAACTGGTTGTATTAAGCCACCGAGATTTGGTGTTGTTTGCTATCCAAGCAAAAGCCTACCTATCCTGACTAATTGAAGTACTTAAAGGTGCTAAGGGAATACTTAAAGATGCTAAATTGAAGTACTTAAAGATGCCATATCTTTGTGAACATTAGTGTGAAAAACAAACACGAATTTATAAACTATCAAAACATGGACTTAAAGCCAGATACAACTAGACAACCTTGCAAACAGGGGAGCAGTTATTATAAATTAAAGTCATGTTATGTGGGGCCTAGAACCTCTAATTTAACATGAAATATTTTTATTCCCATATAGGATTTACTTTATCTTCTACTGCAAATCCCACATCACATTTAGGAAAAGAGAAATGCATATCAGAGGCATAAAAATAGAATTCTCTCCTTGGGTAGAAACCACCTGCTCTGTGCATAGTCTCTTATTCACTTTTGAATTTTAGCAAAATGTACTTGACATGATTTTTCCATCTGTAGAATACTGTCAATGAGAGAAGTAGATCTGCTTTATTCTGGGGAAATGCTATTAGAAATGATAGTCACAGATCAGCAACACTATAACAAGGTATTGCAGAATAATCAAACAATGCCTGTGGACTAGCAGTGTGATAAAAGAATCAATCGTTGGCTCTGGGAGAATTATATTGGTCTGTTTAAAATAATTTAAACTTACTGAGATATAGATTCTTATTTTGAAAACTCTTATATGTATAACAGATTGAGCATTATTTTCAGAAAACTGAGTAAATAATTAGGCAATAGTTGGATAACACAGAAAACAGTTGGCATGTTGTATACTTGGTCAAAAAGTATATATTGGTTTTAATTTACCTTGGCAGTGAAAATGTAGATTATTAAACAGTTGCTTTCCATGGTATTGTGGCTCTGGCAGAAGATAACTGTTTTATAATAAATTTAGAAAAATAACAAATTTGCACCTAAAAAATTTAAGGATTTTATAAACTTTCTAGCTCAATTACTGGAATCTATTTATGACATATTTAGTAAATATGCATGCCTCTTGGATAGTTTTGGAGTCCTTTGCATGCCAGGCATCTCAAGTAAAAGCTTTACTTTTAACTGATCGTTTTGCATTAGAGAACCAGAATATAATAAACAGAAAGCATTTGAAAAGATAGAGAAGGTGACTAGGGAATATGTAATTTTAATTAGTGAATGTATTTTTGTACATTTCTGCAGTATTATTATACATGTGTGTTGTGGGTAGATAGATGAATGAGTGGACAGCTGGAATACTTTGAATGTATTTATGAAATTGACAGATATTCTCTAAATTGAGACACATTTATAAAAATAATTGCTATGATCGAATGCTCATGTTCTCTAAAGTCTATATGTTGAAATCCTAAACCCCAAAGATGATGGTATTAGAAGGTGGGGCCTTTTGTAGGTGCTTAGGTCTTCAGCGTAGAACTCTCATGAACTAGTTAGTGTTCTTATAAGAGACCATACAAAGCTCCCTAGTTCCTTCCATTATGTGAGACGACACTACAAAGTCTCCAGTTTATAAACTGTAAGGGGATTTTCACCAGAATACAGCTATGAGGACTGTGAGAAATAAATTTCTGTTGTATAAGCTACTAGTCCCTGGTATTTTGTTGTAGCAGTCTGAACTAAGAAAATATTATTTTACAAAATTCTGTAAACATCTTTCTTTACAAAACCGGTTTTGGAAACAGGCCTTATGTGAAATTAATCTGCCTTTTTTTTTCTTTTTTAATCTTCTGCCTTTTAAAAATGTCCTAGAGATTATATCTTAATCTTGGAAACAAAAAGGTCTAAAAATAGCCTTACAGTACTCTCTACTAAAAAAGTACTCACTTCTAAGATGGAACCACTTATGTAGATTGAATTATCGGTCTTCATTTTTTACTCTTCTCTGTATCCATTTCCTCTGCTATGCAAATTTGTATTCACTCCACAAACTATGGATTATATTTCTTTATACTTTGAATTAGGATTCTGACATATAACTATAACTTTGGTCAATGACAAGCTAGTGGATGGGACAAAAGTAGGGACTTTAAGTGTTTTGTCATGATTGGGTACTTCTTTTTGTGCCTCTACAGTCACCTTGGAGAAGAACATACTTTTCCTAGGCTACTGGTTTAAGGAGAGAGAGAGAGAGATGTAGAACAGATGGACACTCTCAGATCTGCAGTGTTCAGTGTGCAGTGACGACAAATTGGCACAGAGCCATCTCAGTATACTCATGATAATAAGTGTTGCATTGGTTTAAACCACTAAGTGTTAGGGCTGTTTTATTGTGCAGTGCATATTACCATGATAGCTGACTGTTAAAATCAGGAATGCCACAGTTATTAAGAAATTAGAACTGGACCATCTATCTGGAGTAAGTTTGAAATTCATAAGCTATCAGATAATTTACCATTATTTTCCTAGTCCTCCATCTCCATGTATGAATCTAGAAGGAAATATTAAAAAGATCCATGTGCATTTTATTATTTTTTGTTCATGGGTGCCATATCGACTTACCGTTTTTTTAGATGTGGATTCTTTTCTACCTTGATATTTGAAAACTGTAATCTCTGTCTAACTTTTTAAAGTGGCTGATAGGACTTTTAAAAACTCCTAGATACTTCTGCAATATCTGAATTTCATTAACTGTCTTTTGATTTAGATATCTGTCTGGTTATTTTAGTCATAGATATTGGATCCTAGCTACTCTTGAAGCTAACCATTGCCCTGCTATGTCGTAAGGTCACCAAATAGATCTCAGTACTATAGATAGTGCTATAATTTTTTACTTTCTTTGAAATTTAAATATCACAAATTAACATAAAGATACATAGCAATATCACCTGATGGTTTTTAGAGATATATATTTCTCTTAATTTTATTCAGATCTCATTTATATGAACTTATAGCAGATAAGCTATTACTTATAAGACATCTATGGTCCAAGTCTTAGACTACAGTCTAAGATATATGTTAAAATGTTTATAGGTCCTAAGACAGACTCCAGGAACATAAAAATAATAGTGTTAAAATTAATTTTAACATTAGAAGAAGTATAGATAAAGCCGTTCCAAGAGAGAAAAAAAGGATTGAAGTGATTAAAGAAGAGCGAAGCTTGTCATCTGCCTTCTATGGGCATACCTTATGACTAACATGTGGGTTTATGTGGCATGTTTATGTGAGAATCATTACACAACATATAACATGAGCAAATGGAAAAGCAAAAGGCTAATCAAATACATTTGAGCTATAGTCCTTTAGTGAAAGATCACTCATTTAAAATTTTCTGATTTTTGCTGGGGAAATTCTGGCAACAAGAATCCAAAAACAGTATAAATTTCTTACATGTCACAAGAGCTTTTCTTTAACAAAACATGACATATGACCATGCTACAAGAAAGCCAAGCAACCTACATGAAGTGGTACGTGCCGGTATTCTGTCTGGTATTCTGATGACCACAGAAAAGGTCCTAGCTAACAGTATCAACCTCCAGACGTGAGGCAGGAAGCCTCTGTAGTGACACCAGAACCCCTACCTACCATAGCTGCATGATGATCTGAGTCAAGGTTCACCTAGATGAGCCCATTCAACCATCAGAACCATGATGAATAAAAATGAAATTGCTATTGTTCTCAGCCACTAAATTTTTGAGTTGTTGTGCAGCAATAGTAACTAGAACATTAGGTGATGTATAAAACTTGAGCTTAATTTAAATATGTTTTAATACCACCAGTTCAGTTTCACTGACAATTCACTTTATTTTCTATAAAATATTATTCTGCTTTGTATCAGGGAGCCTTTGATGATAGACTATCAGGTAATTATAGAAGTTAATAAAAATGGTTTTGGCATGTTTATTCATCATATTAGAGACTCAGGTCAGGAACTTATTTGCATGTTGAAATCACTTTATATATTGAATGCTTCTTCTTTCCTAAGCAAGCACTTTGGAGAATAAAGTCTTATAGTAAAGGGGGCAAGGATTAATCAGAGTGCTATTATGCTGCCCAGCTAAACCACTGCAGAATCTTTGAATCTCTTTATATACTAAAACATACTTAGTTTAAAAATGTTACTTATTATCATTATTTCACCTTTAGGTTCACTAAAAAATTATTTTTCAGAGTTGTTTAACTTGTCTCGTTTCTGATATATCAGTTCTTTGGTTTTTCAGTTATTATTTGATCTTTGCCAATTAAGATACCTGACTTCACTTTGCTAGTGTGTTAGAAGGTCACCGTTGCTTTGTGTTCAAATAGCTTATTCTGTATTCCCTGCAAATGCTTTCTTTCTTCTGTAAATTGACTGTTAACATGGAGTTTTAAAATCATTTTAATTAATAAATCCACTGTTTTCCTTTGTGAATTAAATATACTTTCATGTGAGTAGAGAGGATAGTATGCTTCAGTTCAAAGAGGCTCAAGATTTCACCTACAAAAAGTAATCTGGTTTTAAAACCTCATTTAAGCTTTATCTGGCATTACAAAAATCTCAAAATCCTATATACTGCTTTCAAGTAAAAAGTAATAGAATTTCAATTTTGCTACATAGATTTCTTAGTGATGCTTGAAGAGTTTGATTTAACTAGATAAATGAATTAAAGGGTTGAAAAAGTAAGTGCAAGGAATAAATTTGGTATGTGTATGTTGGATTATTTAATAGAAATTTTTTGATAGTGGTTATATATCTTTACTAAAGATAGAAGAAGAATTTGATTTAAATTCTAGCATGAGTCATTACATACAGAAAATAATTTGCTGACAAATTCTAAATACAGTGGCAATAATTTCCTCATGAAGGTTGTGAAACAGTCTTCCCTGGAAGTTAGATTTTTTTGTGTGTATGTGTGGAATTACATAGGTAAAATCTCAAATGGAAAGATATGTATATGCTCAGTTGCAATTATTTTTGCTTATATTTTATTTGAAATAATTTTACACATTTGTAAGTTTTTATCTGTTTTTTTTTTTTTTTCATTACAAGTTTAAATAGTTCCCAAGGATGTAATTTTTGGCCTATTATAAAGGTTGGTATTTAAAAATAAAGTGGTTACATCACTTTAAAAAATATAACTAATGAAATCTAAATATCAGACTGATTTGATATCTACCATTATTCAGGTTTAAAAGAAAAACATGGCAGCTTATTAGTAACATTCAGAATTTTACATTTTACTTTCAACCCTGAACTTTATTTCCATATCTCTTCCACTTCAGACTTATATCCTAATAATTTAAATAATTTTCAGTTAATTAATCTGTATGGAATCTCTTCATATAATAAAACAAAATTTTAAAATATTAGTATAATTATATGAATTTTATGTTTCTTTCTAATACTAAATATGCAATTTAGTATTTTTATACAATTGTCTTTAATTGTTAATGCTATAATTCTTATGTAAAACTTGTATATCTATAAATTAATGTATTTATGTATATATTAATGTGTAAATATGTTGCGATTTTAAAGTAAGTTTATTCCTTTGACAGTAAGTTATAAAACATTACATCTCTTTCCAGCATTTAGAAAATACTGCAATTATAATAAATACACAATTATCCAAAGTGCTTTAAAAAGTTTGATGAGTAATTATTAAAAAGTAAAATTTTATTAGAAATAAATCTCTTAATGAAATGAATCCTGATAAACATTTCTCATATATCTAATAAAGGGGAAATTTTAAACTCATAAAAACCAATTAGTTTGCTGGCTAACCTTTTAAATCTCCAACATTTCCTGTAATACAGGCTTGGTAGTGATAAACTCCTTTAGCTTTTCCCTGTCTAGGAAGATTTTTAACTGTCTTTGGATTCTAAATAATAGCTTTGCTGGGTAGAATAATCTTGGTTGTAGGTCTTTTTTTTTTTTATCCATCACTTTGAATATTTTGTGCCAATCCCTTATGGTCTGCAGAGTTTCTGTGGATAAACCAGCTAACAGTCTTATGGGAGCTCCTATGTAGGTTACTAACTGCTTTTCTACTGCTGCTTTTAAGATTGTCTTTAACCTTTGACATTTTAATTATGATGTGTCTTGGTGCAGGCCTCTTTGGGTTCCTCTTGTTTGGGACTCTTTGCACTTCCTGAGCTTGTATGTCTATTTTCTTCACCAGATTAGGAAAATTTTCAGTCATTATTTCTTGAAATAGGTTTTGAGTTCCTTAACTTCTTTCTTCTCCTTCTGGTATCCCTATGATGCAAATGTACACTTGATATTGTCCCAGAGAACCTTTAAGCTATTCTCATTTTTTAAAATTCTTTTTTCTTGTCATTCTAATTGGGTGTTTTTGCTGCCTTATCTTCTTAATCACTGATTCAATCCTCTGCTTTATCTAATCTGTTGAGTCCTCTTAAGGTATTCTTTATTTCAGTTATTTGGTATTCTTCATTTTTGACTGGATCTTTTTTATGTTTTTTTTTAATCTTCACTTTTATCTTTTCTATCTCTTTGTTAAAGTTCTCACTGAGTTCACCTATTCTTCCCTTAAATTCATTGAACATCCTTAAAACAAGTGTTTTGAACTTTGCATCGGATAGATTGCTTGTCTCCATTTTGTTTAGTTCTTTTTCTGGAGCTTTGTTCTTTTCTTTTATTTGTAACGTTTTTTTTTTTTTGTCTTCCAATTTTTCTTGACTCCCTGTGTTTATTTCTGTGTATTAGGCTGCTATGTCTTCTAGTTTTAGTAGAGTAAACCTATATAGTAGGTGTGCTATAGGTCCCAATGACACAGTCTTCCCTGGTCACTTGAGCCAAGTGCTCCAGGTATGTCTCTAGTATGGGTTGTGTGTGTTCTTCTGTTGTAGTTGAGCCTTTGTTGCTCTTAGTACACAATAGTAGGGATTGAACCCCAGGTTGATCCGTTGTGATGACTGGCTGTGACTAGTGGAGGAGCTGTTGTGCAGGGGTTAACCCTACAGAATAGGATTCACTTTGGCAGGGTTCTGGTGCCTACCCTGTCTGCATATGTGTCATTTCAAGCGTTGCTCTGGTTCAGACTGAAGTTGGCTACCAGGCATGTAGTCTGGGCCTCTCGAAGGGACCTTGCTACCAGCCAAATTTATTTACTGCCTGTACCTTGCTTGGGGCTATCTGGCATGAGCCACCAAGCAATTCAAAGATGGCTGCCACCCACACAGGGCTTGGAAGTGCCTTGAGAGACCGAGTCACAAAGCGAGGCCAGCTCCCACTAGTATGAGCTTAGGGCTGCTCAGGAAGATGTATGGGGCCAGCCAAGGCCAGATGCTGCTTGTTTAGGTTTTGTGAACCTTTGAGAAATTTTAAGAAAGTCCCCAGCATGAGCCAAGACAGGTTGTTTATATGGAAAAGCCACTGGAGGTGGATTGGGTGGGGCAGGGTCTCAGGGAATCACTGGACAGGGTGAGCTGTGTTAGCTACATTAATGGAGACCCAGATACAGTACACACCTGGGTCTGCAAGCCAGGTGCAAAGAGTGTTTAACAAAGGAACAATTACCTCTGCCAGCACTTCTGGCTGAGAGAAAGCCCCTCCAGCCCCTTTAGCCCTCACCCTGAAGCCAGACAACTCAGTTCCTTCCCAATGTCCCTGTGCCTTTAGAGCTGCTGCCCTAGCCTGGGAGCTCAGAATGAGTGAGCCTGTCAGCAAGTAAGTCTGCGTGTGGGCCCCTTAAGCAGGATGTCTGCAACTCCAGAGGCCCTTTGTCTCACTCAGCCACTATTTATGCTGGTTTTCTCAGCCAAAATTTGTAGGGACTTTTCTTCCTGGCACTGGAACCCCTGGCTGAAGAACCCAAAGTGGGGCCAAGATACCTTGCTTTCCCAGAGGGAATCTCTACAGCTGAGACATTTCTCCTGATTCTCAGCTACCACATGCAGGTGTGAGACCAGCCCATTTTATGTCTCTGTCCCTCCAAACCACCTACACAGGCCTCTTCCGTGTGTTCTTAGTTGTAGAACTTCTGTTCAGCTGGAATTTGGGTGACTGTCAATGATGGTTATTCTGCAGTTTAGTTGTAATTTTGATGTGGTTGTGAGAGGAGGCAAGCACAGTGTTTATCCACTTACTCCTTCATCTTGACTGGAAGCTTATTCATTTTATTTTACATTTTTTTCCCAGTAATATATTTTAGTTGCATTTAAAATAATTAGCATCAATAATCTATATTGTTTTAGCTATTTGAAGGGTGTTTTATTCTTCAGATTTGTCTAATAGTGGATATTAAGAATAGCTAAAAAGTAATTGATAATTTGTTATATGTATACACATGTGTGTGTTTAAATCTGACGGTCCTCCTTTTTTCTCTCACATGAATCCTAAATATAAATGGCTATTATTTGTACCATAACACTCTATTGTAAACTCCATTATGAGGCAAATACAAATAAAAATATGTAGGAAAGAGATAAATACAAAAAACTCTATGGATTTATGGTAAACCAATTATTAAAATTAAAAAAAAACCTTATGGTTGGGCAACCTAAAAGTTTTTATGTCTTGAGAAAATGAGCCATAATTAGATTTCCAATGGCTGAGAGGTATGTGTATGGAAAGAGCTACTCTGAACTCAGCTAAGGAATAACAATACTGGTGTCAGGTAGCAGTATTTTGTAAGTAGGGTAAGAAATTATAGACACTAGAATGACAGGAGTGGTATGAGGCCATGGGAGAAAAGTTTGCTTTAGAAGTGAGTTAGGATGTTAATTCAGCAAGTTGTGTATTTGTGTGTAAGGTTTGGGAAAAGAAAAGAAGGAGATATCAGGCTTTCTTAGTTTTTCACTTAACTGGAAAAATGATAGTCCCATAAACTGAAATTAAGAATAGCTGGCATAAATAAGTTTTGGAAAAAAATTTTGATCTTTGACACCTAAAATAAAGAATATAATTTTAATAGATTTAGTATTCACTTGATATCTGAAATTTTCAGAAGTCTGAACTGGTAACATATATTTAAGAGTATTCATAGCATCCATTAAGAGGACTGAGAAGAAGTAGTTAAACTTACACACATTAAAAAAAATTGGAGAGGATATGATAGAGAGTGCAATGCCATGAAAATCAAATATCAACCTATCTTCTTTGGATTTCTGTTCTGTATCAGTAATTACTGCCAGAATTCTGTTTAGATTCCTTGTCCCTGTCTCCAGTGTAAAATCTTAAAATTTAATTGCTATTTTCCCATCGGTAAAGACTTCCTCTTTTGAATTTTGAATTCCTTTCATCAGTTTTGGTTTATCTTAGTTATCCAGGCTCAAGTCTTTTTGATTAATTCATCCTATTACCTTCTGCCTCTTTCTAATACCAAATCAGTTATTCAGTTCAAATTTATTTTTCATATTAATTGCTTTGTTTTCAATTATCTCTCCCCTAACTTTGCATATCTTTCTAAATGAACTTCTGGCCATCCATTCTCCTTTTTTCCAACATATTACATTACTTACAATTAATCTTTCTAGAGAACCACTTGGATTATGTCAGTTTCTGATTTAAGAACACTGAATAAATATGTTTTTCTAAAGATTATTTTAAAAAATTCCCAGTATACTAAAAAAATCACCATAGATTTGTTAATTTTAAAAAAAGTATGTGTGTGTTTAGTTTAAGGGGCAAATTATAGACATGAATATTTTACCTTTTTTCTAATTTTTTATAATATGGAAAAGGTAAAACTCACTCTTATCTTTAGACCAATATATAAACATAAATGAAAAATCCAAAACAAGATGTTAGCAAATTAAATCCAACAAACATTATATATATATATATATATATATATATATATATATATATATATATATCCAAGTGGGATTTAGTCCAGTCACATAAACCTAGTCCCAACAGTTGAAAATCAAGTAATATAACTCGTCACCTCAACAGACTATAGAAAAAAGTCATATGATAATGTCGAATGCCACAGAAAAGCATTAGATAAAATCCAACATTCACTCATGTTAAAAACTCTCAGCAAACTGGGAAGAAAAAAAAAAATTCTCAACTGGATAATGAACATCTACAAAATGCCTGCAGTTGCCATCATACTTAATAATGAGAAACTAGATGCTTCACATTTGAGTAGCAACAAGTCAAGGCTGTCTTCTCTCATCATTCTTATTCATTGTTGTACTGGAAGTCCTAGCTAATACAATGACAAGAAAATAAAATAAAAAGTATACAGATTAGATAGCAAAGAATAAATAAAGCTGTCTTTGTTTATAGATGACATAATTGTCTATGTCAATAACAATAGACATAGACAAAGAATCAATAACAAAAACTCCTAAAACTAATAAGCAATTATAACAAAATGAAAGTTAAGGTATGAAAATCAATTGTTTCCCTATAAACCAACAAGAAACAAATGAAATTTTAATTTAAAAACACAATATTATTTATGTTAAAGTCTAAGAAAATAAAATAAATCTAATAAAAATATACACAAGATCTATATGAGGAAAAATACAAAATTCTAATGAACAAAATCAAAGATCTAAATAATTGTAATATACTTCATATTGATGGGTAGGAAAACCATCATTGTTAAATGTCAGTTCTTACTAACTTGATCTGTATATTAACTGCCATCTCAAACAAAATCTCAGCAAGTTATTTTGTGAATATCAACAAATTAATTTCAAGTTTATATGGAATGGCAAAGTTGCCAAGACAATATTGAAGGAGAATAACAGAATTGGAGGACTGATATAACTGATATCATATTTAGTAAAATGTCACAGTAATTAAGACATTGTGTTTACATAAGAATGGATAAAAAGATCAATGGAAAACAATAGAAAGCCAAAATATAAACCCACATAATTATAGCAAACTGATATTTGACAAAAGAGTAAAGGCAATTTAATGTAGAAAGAATAGTCTTTTCAACAAATGGTGCTGGAACAACTGGACATCCCTATGTAAAACAAACAAAAACACCTCAAACAATCTAGACACAGATCTTAGATATAGACATAGATATCACAAAAAATTATCTCAAGATATATTATAGACTTAATGTAAGGTGCAAAACCATACAATTTCTAGAGGATAATAGGAGAAAATATAAGTGACATTGATTTTGGCAATAAGTTTTTTGATACAGCACCAAGAGCACAATTTATGCAAGAAAAAAATTGGTAAGTTGGACATCATTTAAAAATATATGTTCTGTGAAAGACACTGTTGTGAGAATGAAAAGACAAATCATAGATTGAGAGAAAATCTTTGCAAAAACATGTATTGATAAAGAACTGGTATTCAAAATATACAAAGAACTTTTATCATCAATAAGAAAGCAAATAATCCAATTAAAATGGGAAAATATATAAACCAAATTAGCAACAAATCAAAGTAAATGGATAAATAATCTGTGTTACATCTATTTAATAAAATATTTTGGTTAATCCATGTTACATCTATACAATAAAAAGAAATGAACTATCAAGTCTCCAAAAGACAAAGAAATTTAGATACAAACTTCTAAGTGAAAGAAGCTAATCTCATAAGGCTACAATATCACTAAAGAAGATACACAAATGGTAAGTAAACATGCAATAAAATGCTTAACATCCTATGTCATGAGGGAATTGAAAGCTAAAGCAAAATTTAGATACTATTACACATCTAACAGAATGGCTGAAATCCAAAACATTGACAATATTAAATGGAGGTGAGGATATGGAGAACAGAAACTCTTATTCATTGCTGATGGGAATGAAAAATGGTACACGTACTTTTCAAGGCAGTTTGGCCTTTCAAACATCCTCCTACCTTATGATCCAGCAATTATGCTTCTTGGTACTTAACTAAATGAGTTGAAAACTTATGTCCACACAAAGCCTATACACGTGTTTATAGCAGCTTTATTCAAAATTGCTAAAACTTGGAAGCAATTGAGATGCCTTTCAACAGGTAAATGGATAAATAATCTGTATTGCATCTATACAATAAAATATTTTGATGATAAAAAGAAATGAGCTATCAAGTTCTCAAAAGACATGAAAAAATTTAAATGCAAACTTGCAAGTGAAAGAAGCCAATCTGACAAGGCTACATATGGTAGAATTCCAACTATGTAATGTTATAAAAGGCACAGCTGTGGAAACAGTAAAAAAATTAATGATTGCTATTTTGTGGATAGGAAAGAGAGATAAATATGTAGAGTGCAGGGCGGTTTTAGGATGGTGAAGCCATTCTGTATGATACTATAGTGTTGGATACATGTCATCATGTATTTGTCAAAATCTATAGAATGTGCAACATAAAAAGTATGTCCTAACTATGAACCTTAATGCATAATAATGTATTAATACTGTCTCATCAATTATAACAAGTATACCACACTAATAGTAGATGTTAAAAATAGGGTAACTGTCTGCTAGGAAAATCAGAATATATGTGGGTGAGGGGTATGTGGGTACTCTCTGTACTCTCTGCTCAAGTTTTTAAACCTAAAACTGCTCTAAAAAGTCTATTAATTAAAAAAAAATAACATGATATAGCTGCCCAGCTGGAAGTCTTATTAGCAAAGATGACAGATTCCATTGCTAGTCTCTCATGGTTCTTACTATATCATGCATGGAAATATTCCGAGTTTGTTTTTGGATACATTCCTAGATATCCATCTGTTTGAGGCTTTGTATCAAGATAATTAACTGTTGTAAAGATGAAGATGTATTGCTTTAAATATCATCTAGGCCAAGATTTTTATCTTGCTGATATAAAAATATGTACAATATTGAAGAATCATAAACTTTTAAGCCCTCTTGCTTATTGCCTTCTTTTTCTGTGAAAAAAAAATATAGACCGATATTGTTTCTATTTCATATTTTATGAGTGTAAACTAGAAAGGTATAAATTGGAAAATTCTGCTAAGTAGTTAGTGAAAAACTTCACTGAACTCTGTCAAAAGTAATATGGAAAGAGATGCAAAGAAATTGTGCACATATTTTAGTTTGCTTCTGCTGCCATAACAAAATATCACAGACTGGGTGGCTTAAACAACAGAAACATAATTCTCACAGTTTTAGAGGCTGGTGTTCAAGATCAGAGTGTTGGCAGGTTTGATTTCTTCTGGGTTATCTTCTCACTGTGTCCTCACATGGTATTTTCTCTGTTTGCATGCATCCCTGGTACCTTTCTCTCTTCTTATAAGGACAGAAGACATATTGGATTAGGGCTCTACCCTATGACCTTATTTAACCTGAAAGTCCTATCTCCAAGGTGAGGGCTTTAATATATGAATTTGGGGGGAACACAATTCAGTACAAAATACACATATACCTATGACCTAAGTTCTACAACACATATTTTGTTAGATAGTCTTTATTATATATTCATAATATGTACATCCTTTTATCTGTTCATTAATCCATATTTTTCTTTTCATTTAAATGTATATTACAGATATCAGTTCACTTCACACCTAGCATCTCACCATACAAGTCATCATTTAAAATTTGTTTTATTTTTAAGAGGGGAGAATCTTACTTTTATTTTTTGATGAGTATTGACAAATACATACACCTGCATTACCCAAAACTCTACCAAGGTTTAGAACATTTCTATTACTCAAGAAAGTTATCTCATGTCCTTAGTAAGAAGAAACTACCGTTATAATTTTTTAAAAAGAGATTAATTTTGCCTTTTGTAGACTCAATATAAGTAAAATCATGCAGTATTAATTTATTTTGTAAGATTTCTTTCATTCAACATAATATTTTTAAAGATTGATTTATGTCTGTTGCTTTTTATCACTAAATAGTGTACCATAATTTTTTTTTTTTTAGTTTTGTTGACTGTCACATGGGCTGCTTTTAATTTGGAGTTATTATTTAAAAAGCTGCTATGTACATCCTTGAATAAGTCTCATGTGAAGAAATTAATAAAAGTCAATTTGCCAAATATTTTCAGTAAACAAATGGAATTTGAAATTAAGTAAATATTATTTGCAATAGCACTGATCTAAATGTTTGTAGGATCTGTATGTGGATGTTCATAAAACATTGATATGAGAATTTAAAAAAATCTAAATAAATATATATTTTATATTAATGGATCAGAAAACTCAATATTGTTAAGATTGTTAATTTTTCCCAACTTAATCTTTAGTTACAACGCAATCTCTGTCATAATCACAGCAAGTTAGTTTGTGAATATTGACAAACAGATTCTAAAGTTTTGTGGAAAGGCGTAATAGCTAATACAATACTAAAGAAAAAAAATTAAAATTGGAAGACCGATAGTATCTGACTTCAATACTTACTATAGCTGTATAATAATCAAGATATACAAAATGTTAACAATATGGTATTGTGCAACTCAAAACTTTCTAAGAGTGTAGTTCTCATGTTGTGTTCTTAACACACACATACACACACACACAATACAGTATGGTATTGAAAGAATATAATAGATATAGTTCAATAGTACATAACATAGACTCCAGAAATAGATTCATACAAATATAACCAATTAATCTTTAATAAAAGCACAAAGGCAAATCAATTGTGAAAGGATAGTCTTTTTAAGAAACAATGTTAGAATAACTGGACATCCAAATGTAAAAAAATGAATCTAGACAAATTCTTATACCATAGACTGAATGTTTGTATCCCTCCACAACTCATGTGTTGAAATTCTAATGTCCAGTGAGATAAAATTAAGAAGTGATTAGGTCATGAGAGCAGAGACCCCATGAATGGAATTAGTGCCCTTATAAAAGGGACTGTAAAGAGGTCCTGCTACCCTTCCATCATGTGAGTACACATAGCAGAGGTGCCTACAATGAACCAGGAAGACCTTCACTAGAGGAACATTGCTGGTGCCTTAATCTTGGATTTTCAAGCCTCCAGAACTGTGATAAATAAATGTTTGTTGTTTATAAACCACCTACTCTATAGTATTTTGTAATAGCAGCTCAAACAGATGAAGACACCTTACATCTTACAAAAATTACCTCAAAATAAACCATAGACCTAATTGTAAACATAAAACTATAAAACTTCTAGAAAAAATATAGAAGAAAATCTAAATGACCTTGGGTTCATCAATGAATATGTACAGCACAAATAGCTTAATGCATAAAATTAAAAAATAAATAAATTTATTGAAATTAAAAATTTTACTCTATAAAGACACTTTAAGAGAATAAAATTACATTTTATAGACTGAAGAAAATATTTGAAAGTTATATATTGATAAACAATTTGCATATATAACATACAAAAATATTCTTAAAATTTTAAAATAATAAACCATAAGAAAATGTGCTCAAAAGTATTTATGTTAAAAAATGCAAATTAAAACAATAATAATTTATTACTACATAATTATTAGAATGGATAAAAAGCTAAAATTCAGTAAGACCTGATTATACCAAATGCTGGTGAGGATGTAGAGAACATGAATTCTCATTTCTTGGTGATAGACTTATCATATGATCCATCAATTACTCAACTGCTTTAAAAACTAATGTTCACACAAAAATCTTCACATGGAATTTTATAGCATTTATATTCATAATTTTCTCAAGCTAGAAGCAATTGAGATATCTTTAATACTTGAATGGATAAAGGAAGTGTTTTATTCAAATAATTGAATACTATTAAGCCAGAAAAAGGAGTGAGCTAATAATTTATATAACAACATGAGTGAGTCTTGAATGCATTTTACTAAGTGAAAGAAGTCATACAAAAATGCTACATATTGTATCATTCCTTTCATATGCCCTTCTGAAAAATGCAGAAAACAGACTACAGATTGCCAGAGATTGGAAAGGATAATAATTTGATGAGAGGATGCACAGGCAATAATTTAGTGTGGTGGAACTAATCTGTTTGAGGAACCTTTTAAAAAATGAGGTTATGTCAAAGGATTCCAAATAGCAAAAATTAGAACAACTGGAACAATATAAATAATTCAGTATTAGATTATAATCCAAATTCTAGAATATATATCTATGTGTCCATTCTGATATAAATGATTGAATAAGTAAATAAATGGAGAAGAAGCAAATCTCATACAAAAACATTCCAAATAATTTATGTAGAGCTTTCTTTGTTAAGGAGGTGGAGCTTAAATTTCTCTGCCCCTTGAGTGCAAGATGCACTTATTAACTTGCTTCCAGAAATACAATATGGAAAGGAAGAGGAGAATAGCTTTACAGTAAAGAAATCTGGAAAACCCTGTTTTCATTTTAAATTAGTTTAATGCATTAAATTCCAGATTATCCCTCTTTTCTTAATCTCCAGAGTTAACTAAACTCCCAAGTTTTCTTAAGGATCACTTGGTTATTAGACTCAGAGTCCAGTTAAACTGGAACTGCTCAATCCCAAAAGGAGGATTTGAATCATACCCTGTGGGCAAAGGAGTGGTTAAGCCTGAGCACAGACATTTTTAAAAGTTTATGCCACCATGGGTATTTTAATATAAATTAAGGTTGAGAATCTCTACGTTTGGCAGTAGATCCTGATCCTTTCAGTCTCCACTGATGTGAAATGGGTCCTTCCCAGACTTTGGTTTTGAGAATCAACATCTACTTCTGATATGTGCTTTCTGTCATAGTTCTTATTGCAACATACTTTGTGGACCACTTGCATTCTCATGACTTTAGTGCTCAGGACAATCCCTGCCTCCTTGGATCCAGAGAAGAGAGTCCTTCCTCTCCGTCCTGTACTTGCAGGCCATATGTGTTTTCATGATCAAGACGCATTCAAGCTCCAGAAAAATGCTTCTCCATATCTTGGTCTATATCTTAGAAACAAAAGATGGCTGTGTTTGAATGCCAGAAGGTTGCAAATTGTGACCCAGTCTTTTCTGCAGATAGATAATGCTTCTATGTGCTGAAGGATTGGAGCGGCTGAAGAGTTCGAGTAAGAAAAATGACCAATTAACTTGTCAAAAGTTCATTTTACATAGCACAAATGCAATATATTCTTGGATAATAAAGTATCTTTTCCCAGTAGTGCTGACCTTACATTTTCTTGCTTGTCTTTGTCTTCTATTTCATAGTTCCAAAGATACTCTTGAATTAGTATTCAGAACAGCTTTACATGGTGGCTGAAGAGCATTTTTCACACTAAAGAATTTAAAAATAGTTAAATCTATTGGTTTATACATAACATCGTGAAGTGTGAGAAGAGGATGGGACACAATGCTAGGCTTAATGTTTGTATTAAAATAAAGCAAGGACTAAACATTGCTCACTGACAATATTATTTATTTATATCTTTAAGTATAATAGTTTGGGGAAAATAAGTGAAAGAAATTCATTCTATACTTCCTGTGTGTCAACTGAAGGTATTATGTAAGAAAGAGAATTTAACAAAACTGTCAAAAAATTAAAGTGAAATGAGTTTACAGGTAAAAATGAAGAGGAAGTTTGAGAGACATGGGCAGTAAAAAAAAAACAGATTAATAGGCAGAAGAGGGGTCCATAAAAGATGACCTTTACTGGCAAGGTAAGAAGGCATGTTTATCTTTACTTATATTAATAAATTTTGTATTGATTTAAAATGAAATTATATGTGTACATATATTTTTTTCTGTTTCTGTAATGCACAATTTATATGTAAAATTGCTATAAGTCGAGTCCCAAAAATCAGTAAAAAAACAAAACAAAACAAAACCAAGAAAAATCTCATTGCATTACTTTCTTTATTTTGCAAAAGGATCTAACATTTACATTTTTCCATTTTAATTATAGGTCACAAATAATTCTTTTGGGAATAATAAATATTTACACTGAACTGATAATTTAGAACATGTTGGCAAGCAACAGAAGAACTAAAATCACATAGTATCAAAAAAAATAATTCAGTATGAGAAATAAATACAAAACTTCACATTATCTGTAAATATATAGAGGCATAAGAATCTTCTCCCATGAACTTTCAATATTCAGGTAAATAATATAAGATAGTATAGTAAGTAATCTCCTATTATTTGAAATTTATCCTTTAACATTTAAACTGTAAATTTATCCATAGGCTTCAACTTCTCTGGACTTTGAAAGAATCATAGAATAAGATTATTAATTTTCAAATTCTCAAAAACAGTTTCCTGGAATATTTATTAACATTATACTCTTATTATTGACAAAATTCAAGCTGTTAGCCTTCCTTCTTTTCATTACTTTTTGCTAAAATCCACACAGTTACCTCTATGGCATCTCCTAAATCTGACCATGAAAAGGTCAAAAAAGCAAAACAAAACAAAACAATTTCTGTTTCCGCATATTTTCTGTATTAGAACTAATTATATATGGTTACATATAGTTGCATATGTTTGTTATTCTATCATTATCGTACTTATAGTTATTGCTGTTAAAAATAAAATAAAATGCTTAAGGACAGGCATAATTCTTAGCTATATTTTTACATATACATACACAAGCATAGAATAGCAACAAAAATATGTTTGTTGAATTTTAAAAATGGGATAGAATAGTAATTACTGGTAAGAAAAATATTTTAAAGAAAATATAGAGGCAAATGGTTTTGTCATTGCTTGTAAATTTTAATATTATTGTAATTAAAGATCTCTGGTTATAAAAAGAATGGTGTCAAGCTGATGTACAGTTGTTTCTCATCTATTCTCCTTTAGGATTTGTTCTCCAATATAATATTGAGAATGGCAACACTCGTTAATGTTTTCTATTTTTAAGGACTCTGGCACTTTACATAAAAACATATATTTTTAATATTGATTTTTAAAAATAAATTTTTATACAATTTTAGAGAAGAAAAATTTAGATACTGGGGATGTCACTCTTAGGATTGATTAGGAGATTCTACAGTGTGATTCTTGGCCTACATCTTGTGGGTAGCAAAGGGGAGCTGAGCTTACTGGGACTGTAAGGTACTAGCAGAAAGCTGAGTGGTTCTACAACTTCTTCCACTTCTGCTCATGAGCCAATGCCTTAGTGACAAGAGGGAATCCCTGAGAATTGCTGAGGTTTAGACTTAAGGAAAATAGGTTGGTGAGCTGGTCTCTCCATGTAGGTGGAGGTTTTCTAACATATAATCTAAGGTTATAGCAGAGGAAGCTTCCAGCTGATAGTATTGTAGGTGTGCCTAAAAAAATAAGTCCTTGCAGATAAGTGTGTTATTTCATGGGTTAAAACTCACTGGTCTAGAGAGGGGCAGGGAATCCCAGAGGATTAAGAAAAAAAAAAAAACAATCAGTTTAAATTGTGGATGACTGTATGAAATTTATCCTAAGAAAACCCAAGAGGACTAAAAATTACTTAGCAGGATATCCTAAATGTAGAATTTTTAAAACCTAAACGAATATTTTAATCACTTGCTTAAAATTTAGAGAAATGCTAACATTTGGGAAAACAAGAATTGCTTAATTAATTTAAATTACAATCTTGTCTTTACGCTTAAGTTTTCATGTTCTCCCAGTTGGGATTTTCTTGAATAGCTAGTACTTTCTTATGAATTCACTGTATTCCTTTTCATATTGGAACAATTGCAAAGTTGAATTCTGCTACATTTAAGTAGATTTTTACCTGAAGGAATAGTGTGTTTTTACTTCAGCCTATGTCAAATCTTATTATGCAAATCTCCATAGTGAGTACTGAATTGTGATGCCATCTTTAAGGCAATCTGTGCCTCAAGTGGGAAAAGGAATCTTAATACTTTTTCTCTTTTCAGATGAGGAGGCATTGTCACTGTAGCAGGAGGTAGATATGATACAAGGAGAGAATGTAAAGAAATATTGCATACATTTTTAGTTTTTGCTATCTAGCTTCTCTTTTATAGTTTAACAAATGGAGTACAGGCAGTTTTTGGTAACGTTTCTCATCTTTAAGGATGAGGAGTAGTGAAGAAAAGGATGAGATTTTTGTATATGTGTTACAATGATCTCTTCTCTCGGGGTTGGGGGGGCAGGAAACAACAACAACAACAACAACAACAACAACAACAACAACAGCAGCAACAGCAATAACCACAAGAACTCTGAATAAATATTATAGATTTCAACTCTCGTTACTCAAGAGTTTCACATTGAAGATAGAGCTGAAGAATTCTTGTCATCTAATTTAATTAATTAAGCTAATTAACTATATGTCTTCTGGTTAGCATTGATAAAGTTTAAGGCCAATTTTGAAAAAATGATTTTCCTTGGAAGGGTGTTTTTTTAAAAAAATATTATTGCCCTGAGAGAAATAAATATTTTAAGTGAATACCTATATAATTTAAATGACTTTAAAATTAAGAGTAGGGAAGTTTAGAGAAAATAAATTTTAATGTCACTATAATTAGGGGTAGCTAATATTTTGGGGGAAGATGTCTATGAAGTCTAAAGGTTAAGTCTGATTCAAATCAGGGAAATTTGGTACTTAATTACAATCCAGAATTTCAATTTAATTTACTCTGTAAGACAAGAAATATTGAGTACCAGGAGTGTCAAGGAAACATGGATACAATATGAGCATGAAAGATATGCATTAATCAATTTGAGATAGAAAATCAATGATAGCTCTAAATTAGAATAACATAACAAAAATTATAAAGAAATATATAATGAAAAAGCATTATAGGTATTGGGAAGCTTGAGAAATAAAGCCTAACTTTCCCATGTTTTGTTATATATTTGGAAGGTAGTTCTCAACGACAGGATAATATATCATACTTCTTCACAGCTTGACCCTTACAATAGCCCTTCTAATTATCTCCTTGTATCCATTCTGGAATTCTTCTTAGCACTGTAGTCAGAATGATCATTTATAAATAAAAATCCCTGTATTTAACTTTCTGGTTAATTTTTCTGCCTTCCTTCCTCACCCTTAAAATCCTTAAGCACTTTGCACAGCTGCTGGGATAAGTGTCCAGGATTGATCATCAGCTACAAGGCCCTGGGTTTTCTGGGTTTTGCTTCTCTATTTGCATTTCACACCCTTCTCTCCATTGTGCTTTCTATACTCCTGTCACTCCAAGAAACTCTGATTGGCTTCAGATCTCTGTCCCCTGTGCTTTGAAGTATCTGCTACACTCTTCCCTAGATACGTTCTGTTTGTCTGCTCTGTCCTTCAAGGGCAGGACAGAATTTCTGTCATGGCGTACACATTTCATTATACTTTGCCTTCTGGACTTTATCATGCTTTGGAATTTTATTTCTATTTTTGTGATTATATAATCTCTCTCTCATCTCATTAGAATGTCAGAGCATGGGTACACAATACATTGTATTACATAATTAATAACACGATGGTAAAATTTGCATTTTAGATAGTGTAGTATACTGAGTGAAATGTAAATATTTTATGGACAGGATAACACAGTTAGGTTGAAATACCTTCTTGAACTCAAGGCTAAAAAAACTCTAAAGTTTTTTTATTATTATTTTTTGTATCCAAAGGTCCCTGGAAATTCTGCTAAGGGACTATATACCAGGTATAGGGTCTATTCTGCATATGTAAATAAGAATTTAAGAATTGTTATTTCAGAAGAATGTTTAAAATTAGTACCATATGCTCAAGTATATGCTTAGCTTTTACAATGCTTGTTATTATAAATGATGTGGAAATATTGTCAAAAGTTTCATGCACTAACAAACTTACCCCGTGAACACAGAAAGATTTAACTTCTTCCTACTTCAAAAATTAGTTTTAAAATTGCTCTGTCTTTTTCTAATTGAGCATCTACCTTCAATTAGTCAAAATGTCAGTGATGGTCTTCTCGTAGCCCACATCCTAATTTAAATTGATAAATGTACCTTAAAACCAATTTCTAGAGACGTCTTTATCTCATCCTCTCCTGAGTTTCACTTTGGGTTCACTAAAGCCCTGCCTTCTGATCCTTAATTGGCAATCTTGTGCTGGGAAACAGTATTAATTTCTCTCTATATGACCCTGGGGTCCAATTACTGAGATTGTAGGCATCTGACTAAGGAATTGCCCCAGCATATGTCTATTACATAAGAACAAGAGAGGAAATTGGCCTTGAAGTTAAAAGGCTGCTTGGTGGAATGTAAACACCAACATCCATGGCCAACTTGCCTTTTGCTTTATTCTTAGAGAAAATTTACATTTTGCAAACTGTAGTCAACTTTCCCTAATAGACAGTGTATTTAAGATATCAAATATTGCATTCCCCGGTATAAAAAAACATAACAGAAAAAATGTTTATAATTCTCTGCTACACTTCATGAATGTACATGGAATGTTTATATGAAGTCCATTTTGCTGAGCCTTCAAAAACTAAAAACACAATAGTAAAGGATGCCTATGAGAATGCAGAAGTTGTGTAACTCAGATGGAGTTAAATTTCTCTGCATACAGATGAAATATCTAGGGACCTTTATATAGGAACATAGGAGTTTAGGGGCAATATGCAAGAATGAAACAATGCAGATAATAATTGAGAAGAGAAATTAAGAAGTATATGATACTGATTTAATGTTATTCATTATGTGGTAACGGCCATCACCCTTATGTCCCCTCTATGATCTTCAGTAAAACATCCATTTTTTATTTATGCATGGTAGAGTGAGTTGTCTTTGGAGGAATGATAAACTCCATGGAGAGCTAGGCTGTCTAGCCACTGGATACAGATAGGTTTCATTGTATGCTTACTTTGTATGTTCAGGACTTTCCAATGTATCTTTCATCTGGTTGTTTTTTGCTGGAATCTGTTGATTTAGATGATCTTTCCTTCTTATATCTACCTCAGAGCTATGGACCAAATGTTTATATCTCCTCAATATTCGTGTGTTGAAATCCTAATCTCCAAGGTGATGACATTAGGAAGTGGTGCCTTTGGGAGGTGATTAGGTCATGAGGATGGAGGCTTCATGAATGAGATTAGTTTCCTTGTACAGAGGCCCCAGATAGATCACTCACACCTTCTGTTATATTCGGTCCCAGGTAGAAGGTGCCATCTACAAACCAGAAAGTAGGCTCTCACCAGACATTGAATCAGCCAATGTCTTGATCTTAGCCCTCCCAGGCTTCACAACTGTGAGAGATAAATATTTGTCATTGTTAAGCCACCTCGTTAGTGCTATTTTGTTATAGCAGCCTGAATAGACTAAGACACGAAGGTTCTCTAAACACTGTTTGTTGAACATTGATCTGCAGACCAGGGTCAATAGAACAGTATGAATATACCTGAAGTGCTTGTCAAAATCCATTTTGTCAAGCATCTGTCTCCAGCATTTGAGGTTCAGTAGTTCTGGATCAGAACCAGTAGTTTTGTCTTTGTGAGTTCCCAAGAGATTTTGAAGCTGATTCAGGGTATAAAAATGCTCCTTTATGACTCTGTCTTACCCCAGGCAGGACCTGGATCACTGTCAGTTTTGCTGCTGACTTGGAATTCTTGTTCTCCACTAGGGCTGTGCTCTCAGGGGGAAGCACACAAAGTGAATGAATGAATGAATGAATGAATGAATGAATGAAAGAGAAGGGTAGATAGAAGAAAGTGGAAAATAGGGCCATAAGATAGTTGAATTAATTTTCCTCTCTTAAGTAGGCAAAGTTACAACCAGTTTATAAGGTATTCTAGTCTTTTTCTCATACAATGCAAATATAAAATATTTTTGCCATTTCATATAAAATAAAACAGCCAAATCTCTTCTATACAACTGTCTAAAATGTATAAAATATTTTTATATTTTAAATACTAAATTATAAATTATAAATAGTAAATATAAATATCATTACAAAAACTAATAGGCAATATAAACACGTACTCTGGATCCCATCTGCTCTCATTTTTTTTTTCTCAACGGCTTTACTTCTGCATATTCTCTTTATGGCATTAGAAGTGTGTCTTTCCATTGGCTTATTCCTACATTGAGGGTGGGAAGCATGGAATATGCATCTCACATGTTAAAATGAAAACAAACTCTATTTTACTATCATTCTTTTGACTTCAACTATCATCCTGTCTGACTGATCTTTAAACTCAAACTTCTCTAGCATTGTTACCTTCACTTACTCACCTCTCATTTATTCCTCATCACAATCTAATGCAGGGGTCTTCAACCCCAGGACTGTAGACTGGTACCAGTGTGGTTTGTTAGGAACTAGGCTGCATAGGAGGAGGTAGACGAACCAGCGAAGCTTCATGTGTGTTTGCAGCTGCTCCCCAGTGCTAGCATCACCACCTTTAGCTCCACCTCAGATTATCAGGCATTAGACTTTCATAAGAGCACCCACCCCCTGTGCCAAAAAGGATGGGGACCACTGATCCAATGGGTCTTGTGCTCCAAGTCAACCACTGAAACTTCGAAACTGCCATGTTCAAAAGATACGCCTAGGTTCTAATTTGCCTTCTCAGTAACAACTGAATCCAGAAGCTCACTTATTTCTTTATGAAACTCTCACTTGTCTTACCTTTTGTGAGAACAGACTCTCCTTGTTTTCCTACAGTTGTCTGGTCTCACTTTCTCAGCATCTTTTGCTGGTTCTTTCTCATCTATGTTCTCTCTCTGTCTCGTCTCTGTCTCGTCTCTGTCTCGTCTCTGTCTCTGTCTCTCTGTCTCTCTCTTTTTCTCTATCATTGGGTTCGGTGACAGAAAATTATGAATATTTGCTGGTTTCTAATAGAATTGTATTTGAAGATGTGATTCCTTCTCTGAACTTCACATCTTTATAGCCACATCTGTTTTACATCTCCATTTATGTTAATTAGCCATCTCATCTTAGTATGTATATAACTCTTACTTTCACCTCTCTTCACACTTGTTTCTTTCTGTCTTCTTTGTGTCACTAAATGTTAGAATCAGTTGCTCAAAGTCAAAACAAAACAAAAAATCAAAACAAGTCTTCCACACCCCCCAAAATTACTGAGACTTGATTTTTTTTCTTTCATTCATCCCTTCCACTAACACACACACATAATGAGAAAGATGTGTTGATTTTAACACCAAAATATATTTCAAATATGTTTGCTTTGCTTCATGTCCTGCCGTCTTAGTTTAAGCTAATTTCATTTTATTTCCACCTGGACTTTTGCAGGAGGTTTCTAATTTCTATTTCTGTCTTTCTCTAAGCCATTCTTTACAACCAAAGAGAATGTATTCAAAAGCAAAAATCATATATCATTTCTCTGCTTAAAACCCTTCTATGTCTTCCTATTGCACTTAAGACAGAACCAAACCCCTTACCACGGTCAGCAATGCCTTTTGTGATCAGAGATCTGAGTGACATCTAATACCATCTTCCCTCTACACTTACTCACACAACTTCCCTTTCTGTTTTGAATATGCACAGTTCTTTCTTGCTTTAGAAACTAAACTCTTTCTCTTCTTTCTGTATAAAACATTTTCTACTGGGTTTCGCCATAGCTAAAATTATTACTCCTTAATGAAGTCTTTAACATCTTACCTAAAGAACAATTCCCTGATCCCGTTTCTATGCTGCTTGTTTTTTTTCTTGTACTTAATAAAGTTTGTAATTATCTTCTATATCTATTAATTTACTTGCTTATTCTCTTTTGCTATCACCACAATTTATGCTTCCTGAGGGAAGATATTAAACCATTATGATCACTGCTGAATATCCAATGTGTAGCATGTTACCTTCTTCACTATTAGAACTTAGTAAATATTTGTTGAATAAATGAAGAAAAGAATAAGTGAATGGACCAATGAGCCCACTAATAACCTCTAGCTTTTTGTCAGTGTATCTGTACTTTTAAAACCTAAAAATATATCAATGTACAGTTGAAGTCTACAAATTTTAAGGCTTCTTTAGATACTTTATCATATAATTTCAAGCAACAAGTTGGTAGAAATTGCCTTCTGATAAATATATTTTAATTCTTATCACATTTCTGTTTACAGACTTTAATAAAACTTTATCTCTCTTTCTTTGTAGTTTATTTTTTAACAGAGTTTAGATAAATTACATAAAAGCTCTTATATCCTATCTTTCTCATATCGCGGAAAGACAAACATCCTTGTCTGCACTAATGATGGTGTCTTATAATTATATGCCCAAGAGTACTGTAAAAAGGTAATAAAATTGCTCGCCAATTTCTGTGAAAAGCAGTTCAAACAAAATCAAAATCATTGTTTTGGAAGATTGGCGTTAGACCTTAAATGGATAACTGTGAAAATATTTTGTTTACTATACTTACTCATTTACCTTCTTGAAATGATTGTTGCAACTAACATAAACCAAATTCTGATTGGGTTATAATTTAGTTTGTTGTTGTCAGTGGCATATGGAGGATGGAGAGTCAGTATGATAAATCCATTCTGGAAGGAAGGAGTACTTTAGCACTGACGTTATTTAGAATTCCTGTATGTTTTAATAATAACAAACAGGGTGGGTTTCTCGTCAGTTTTATTGTTCCTGAAAATTTTTTACAGAAAATGCACCCCATTATTATCTAGACCCAGAGGGAGATGATTCTCAAGATACCTGCCTCTCATTTGTTGTGCCACTAATTACTAAGGTAGTTGTTTGAATAGATTAGATAGATAGATAGATAGATAGATAGATGATAGATGATAAATAGATATCTTAATACTACTCTTCAAAATTCAGTTTTACACAAAATGAATAAAGACATGTGCTTACCTTCCTTGCTAAGGATAGATGAATGAGCACAATATGAAATGGGAGTGAGAGATTCTGAAAGTGGATATAAGTTAAGTCGATAATAAGCAATAAATCCCCAGGGGAGAGACACAATAATAATTTCTAACAAAGATCAGTAGCAAACTGAAAGCTAAGACAATTTACAATACAAAAGTCTATAAAAAAGCCATTAAACAAAGAAAAAATCAAGTCATAAATTTCTAGATAACCTAATGAAACATTACATAATAATCTGCTTCATGAGAATATACTGTGACTTTTGAAAATAGACTTGTACTTAAATATCATCAATGCATATAACAAATATTTTCCAAAGTAGAATTTACACTGATAAAACATCTACTAATATAACAAAACTCTAATAGTAGAAAACAAAGTGCAACATCCAAAGCTACTTTATCATTCTTTGAAAAGAACAGTTCAATATCCTCCTCTTTAATCTCTAACTCACATTGCCAAAAGGATGGACTTAATTGTTTTAAATGGCATATTTTACAAAGATTAAAGATACTTAAATTACTCTCAGTGCTCAGGAACAAGAACATGGACCATCTACACACTTAGATTAGGCTTCTTATGCACAATGTGATGGAAATTACACTAAAAATACTTTCCTTTATCTCTCTTCATCTCTTTCTCTGTTCCACCCTTAATTTTATCAATTTGAATATCACTAACATTATAGAAACTTTATTTTTGAGATTTAACATCAGAATTTAATGTTGACAATATCTTCTGGGCATTGAATTAGCCAATATATTTCAACAGTTTTAAAATATTAATTCAGTTCTATTATTTTCACATATCACTTTACTTTATCTGTACTTTGCTGTGCAAAAAACCTCTATATTTTGAAAAATGCAATAAAAATATTGATATGAATTAGATACATGAGTTTAAATGAAGTTTGTAGCAATCAAATACCATTGAACACGTTCAAGAAATTTGGCTTCAGGAATAAATTTTAAATCATAGAAATTCACTTTTAATCTCTGTATCTTTTTGCATGTGTTTACCTTAAGTCACATTAACATTTTAATTATTTTAATATTTATTATTTTAATCATGATAAGAACAATTAATGCAAGATATACCCTCTTAATAAGTTTATAATTTCATAATGCAGCACTGTTTACTAGAGGCACTATATTGTGTAGCTGATCTTTAGAACTTAATCATCTTGCATAACTAAGTATAGTAAATCCCTATTTCCCCCACCCTAATTTCTGACAACCACCATTTTATTCTCTGCATCCATGTGTTTGACTATTTCAGAAACCTCTTTTAAGGGCAATTGTATAGTATTTGTTTTTCTGTGACTGGCTTATTTCGCTTAGCATAAAGTCCTCAAAGTTAACACATGTTATTAAATATTGGCATGAGTTCCTTCTTTCTTAAGACTGAATAATATTCCATTGCATGTATATACATTTTCTTTATCCATTCATCTGTCAATGGTCATTTAGATTGTTTCTACATCTGTGCTATTGTAAATAATGCAACTGAAATTTGGAGTGCAAGTATCTCTTCCAAATCCTAATTTGAATTCTTTTGGATAAAAAGCTAAAAGTGGTATTCTTGGATTTTATTGTATTACTATTTAAAAAATTTTTAAGGAAACTCTGTACTATTTTCCATAGAAGCTGCATTATTTTATATTTCCATCAATATATAAAGATTTAAATTTCTCTGCATCCTTGCCAACACTTATCTTTTGTTTTCTTTTATCATAGCCATCCTAAAAGGTGTAAGATATTGTCTTGTATTTTTAATTTGCACTGTCCAGTGATTATTTATGTTGAACATCCTCTCTGTTAGTATCTGTTAGTCATTTGTATGTCTATTATGTTCTTTTGCCCATTTTTTAACTAGGTTATTTGCTTTTTGGCTATTCAGTTGAAATGAGTTCCTTATGTATTTTGGATAATACTTTATCAGATATATGGCTTATAAATATTTTCTACCATTCTGCACGTTGCCTTTTTTTCACTCTGTTAATTGTTTCTATTACTGAGTAGAACCTTTTCAGTTTGATATAGTCCCACTTGTCTATTTTTGCTCTTGCTGTCTGTGCTTTTCATGTCAGATCTAATTATTCTTTGCCAAAAACATTGTCACAAAACTCTATTTTCCTCTAGGAGTTTTATGGTTTTAGGTCTTACGTTTAAGTCTTTAATCCATTTCTGAGTTATTTTTTTGTGAGTGGTATAAGATAAGGCTCCAGTTACATATTTTTGTCTGGGGTATTTCAGTTTTCCCAGCACCATTTATTGGACTATCTTTTCATCATTGTATATTCTTGACACTTTTGTTGAAGATTCACTTTGTATGTGGATTTATATGTTTGAATTTGTTTTGGGGTCCTCTTCTGTTCCATTGGCTTATATGTCTATTTTAATGTTAGTACTGTGCTGTTTTAATTTCTATATAATCTAGCTTTATAATATATTTTGAATCACTAATTATATCTTGAGCTTTTTTCTTCTTGAGATTATTTTGGCTATTCAGAGTTGTGATTCCATATAAATTTTAGATTTTTTGCTATTTCTGTGGGAAAAAAAATGCCATTGGGGTGTTTTGGGTAATATGGACTTTTTAAGAATACTAATTCTTTCAAATTATGAGTATGAATTTCTTTCCATTTGTTTGTGTATTCTTCCCTTTTTTCATCAATGTTTTGTAGTTTTTATTGTACAGGTTTTACCACCTTAAGTGTATTCCTAAGAATTTTATTTTTCATGCTATTTAAATGGGATTATTTTTATAATTTTCTTTTTTTTATAGATTGTTGTTAGCGTATAGAAATGTAACCGTTTTATGTTATTATTTTTTATTCTGTACCTTTATTGACTTTGTTAGTTCTAACAGGTGGTGTGTGTGTGTGTGTGTGTGTGTGTGTGTGTGTGTGTGTGTGGAGTCTTTAGAGTTTTCCACATATAAGATCAAATTATCTGCAAATAAAGATAATAATTTTACTTTTTAAAAAAAAATTAAATGCCTGTTATTTGTTTACTTATTCATTTATTTTTTATTTAATTTTTGGTGTTAATTGCTCTCTAAAGAATTTCAGTAGTATTTTGAGAATGCAAGAATGGGCATCCTCAAAAGCCCAGGAGCAGATGGCTTCTCTGGTGAATACTACTTCTTTTCTGTTGAAGAGGAATTAACAACAATCCTTCTCAATCTCTTTAAAAAATAAATAAATAAAAAGCAAAGAACATTTCCACATTTATTTTGTGAGAATAATATTATCCTGATATCAAAGCTGGATAAAGGCACTATAAGAAAACTACAGGCAGAAATCCTTGATGAACATAGATGCAAAATTCCTCAACACAATACTAGCAAACTGAATGTAACAGCGCATTAAAAAGAATATACACCTTGTCCCAGTGGAATTTATCTTTGGAATGCAAGAATGTTCCAATATACGAAAATCAATAATTTCTGTATCTCTGTAGATACAGAAAAAGTCTTTGACAAAACTCAACACACTTTTTACATAATAAATACTCTGAACAAACTAGGAATAGAAGGAAATTACCTCAGTGTAATAAAAGCCAGTTAAGGTCATTCTCAACAGTGAAAAGTTGAAAGCTCTTTAAGATTAGTGCAATTTTAATTTGTAGTAGTATAACCATAAAACATAAGAGCTGAGGGAGACCTTAGACAGCATATAATGAAATCTTTTGATTTGGTATCTTTAGATACTTGATAGAAATACAAATGCAAATAAATAAAATATACTCTTAAATAAAATATACTGTTGAATTTTCACCAAAGGTAATTTGTCTCTTTTCTTTGTCAACTATCTTTATCTCAACTTAGAGTTAATGCAAGGAAGCAACTAGTTTCCACACACACACACTAATTGATATAAATATCAATATGTTGAATAGCATACAATTCATTATGTCTAAGTCAATATTGTGTGTTTTGGAATAATTGTGAATAAAAGCTACATTTGTGTTGTGTTTCTAGTAAAATTTTAAAAATGAATTTTGTGCCAAACACCTTGGATATATATAGTAAATAACATACACTAGTATTCAATTCTAAGGATAGTGCAGTACCAGAAAGAAAAACAGGGAAGAAAAATTACATTTCTTCAACAAATTTATCCAGTGAAGTTACACACTGAGTGTTAAAGCAAAATTATAAGGTAATAATTAATGACAACAAACACCTAAGACACTTATTAGCAAAGATAATAATAATGAGTATTTTTAGTGTTTTACAATTTATGAAATGAGTTTATCTGTATTACTAATTTTAAATTGTTACATGTTTTGGAAATAGCCTTGTTCTGTTCACCTTGGCCTGCAGTTCAACTGATGACAGGGAAAGAGCAGGTACTTAGAGTTGGCTGACTTTGCTTCTCAAGCAGTTTCTCTGCTGCTCAGAGGTGGGGTTAGGTGGACTTGAACCTTTCTATGAGACTTTCACAGAACAGAAAATTTAATTATAATGAAGTCCAGATTATCAGTTCTTTCTTTTATGGATTGTACTTTGGTGATCGATCTAAAAAGTCATCACCAAATCTAAATTCTTTAAAATTTATCATATGTTATCTTAAAATTTCATAGTTTTGGTTTCATATTTGGCCTATGAGTCATCTTGATTTAATTTTTGTGAAGTAGGTAAGATCTGTGTCTAGATTCTCTCTCTTTTTTTTTTTTTGGCATGTGTTTCTGCCTTTTATCATGATTTTAATTCTTTCTAGATAGCTGAACATTATGTACTGGGTAAAATAAACTGCTGTAAATAAGTCGTTAGTAAGATGTGCAGGCGTGGGAAGTATTCTATAGTCCTATCATTAGTTCTCTGTCTTTTAGTGAGCCTGTGTCTCTAGATTGTGAACTTTAGGTGGAACGAGGTGACTGAAGTGGGCTGGATTAGGGTATTTCCTTTCTCCCAAATGGAAGGCTAGAGCTGCCTACAGTTGGATATTTTCCTCCACCCAGGTTGGTTAGGCTTTGATAAAACCTCAGCAGTTTAGCCTCCAGTTAGTTTCTTCTGAAGTAAGACCTTGTTAAGAACAGAATGCTCTAGCATACAGTAATTCTCCCTGATTCACAAGGATACGTTCCAAGACCCCTAGTGGATGCCTGAAACCGCAGACTGTACCCACCTTGTATTACTGCTTTTTCCTTTACATACATAGCTATGATAAATTTTAATTGGTAAATTAGGCACAGTAAGAGATTAACAACAATAACTAATAAATTGGAACAATTATAACAATATAGTGTACTAAAAGTTATGTTAATGTGGTCTCTCTCTCTCTCTTAAAATGCCTTATTGTACTGTATTCACCCTTCCCGTGATGATGTGAGAGGATATAATACTTACATGACATAGGCATTGTGATATAGCGTTAGACTACTATTGACCTTCTGATGACTCATCAGAATCATCATCAAGTTATGATGAAGTCATATCCTGCAAATTTAATGCCTTTTTCACCTTAACTAAGCACTTATCATGCGCCTTGACTGTAACTTTTGGAGTTTGAGGTGAGACAGCAAAACTAGCAGATATGTTTTTCCTTCTTCTGAATTTCACTGATAGAAGTTTCATTCTTGCTGTAGATGTTAGCAACCTCGGCCTATGAGTTTTTTCTTTACTTATTAAGTTGATTTACCTTTTCATTTAAAAACATATGGTTTTTCTTTGGCATATCTAAATTGACAGCATAAATTACTCCTTTTGCACTTTGGGACCATTAAAATAAGAATGACTTGAACACAAACACTACGATACTGGGGCAGTCAATCTCATAACCCAGCTGGTTGCTAAGTGACAAAGGAACGGCTAGGAGCGTCTGTAGCGTGGAGGTGCAAACAGCGTGAAAATGCAAGTGGCCTGGAGATGCAAATGGCGTGAAAATGTGAGAGGCAAGAAGACAAGCACAAAGTACATGGAGATGCTGGACAAAGGGTTGGTTCACATCAGAGGCAGGACAAAGCAGGACAAAAACTCCCGAAATTTCATCATGCTACACATAATGGCTTGCAATTTAAAAACTTATGAATTGTTTACTTCTGGAAATTTTCATTTAATATTTTTGGACTGTGGTTGACTGCAGGTAACTAAACCCATGGAAAACAAAACTGCAAAAAGTGAAATCTTGGATAAAGGGATGTCTACTGTATTTCAAGATGACCCTTGTTATTTTTCTCCTGCGGGGAAGCATGACAGGATATTTCTGAAATTTACTGTGAGAACCAAGTCAAGCTCTTGAAAGAAAATTTACAAAAGTATGGGGATGCACTATGACCAGGTCCCCATGGAGTTTTTGACTCTCAGTCTTGTCTACTCTGTGCCTCCAGCAATTCATCAATTAAAGTTTCAGTTTTTTTACCCCAGTACTGGGTCCCATTGTTCCTGTTTATGAATTTATGAATTTATCAGCTCAGGTAAGTTGTTATTCTCTTTACTTGCTTTTGGGCTCTCCAATTTTGCATGCTGTGTTTTAGTCTAAATGTTGTGTCTTTCCAAAATTTACAGGTTGAAAATCTAGTGCCCAGGGTGACAGCTTTAGAAAATGGGGTCTTTGAGAGATGATTACGCCATGAAGGCTCTCATGAATGAGGCTAATGACCTTATAAAAAAGATCCAAGAGGGTTCTCTGGCTCCTTCTACCACTTTAGGTCATAGATGTCAGCAGTATGCAGCTCAGGCCTTCACCAGAATCCAATCATACTGTACCCTGATCTTGGACTTTTAGAGTAGAACTGTGAGAGAGAAACTTTTTGTCATTTATAAGCCATCTGGTCTGTAATATTTTGTTATAGCAGCCCAAATGGACTAAGACAAGTTTTTCTGGTGACCTTACTTCTCTAGCAGATCTAAGAAGAGTTGTACCATTTTTAGTTCAGCTTTTCAGTTGTTAGGACAGAGTGGTGAATTTAATATATATACGTGTGTTGGACGAGAAATTTTACGTCCAGCTTATTTTTTTTTCTAACAATAGCTATTTTATTAATTATATTAATAATAATAATCTCAGGAAAAATAATCTCCATGATAAAAGTCAAAAGATAGATCACACGAGAATGCATTTAAAAATAGTGTGATGATCATATAATAAGATATATAAATGTGGAATCACTATGTTGTACTAATGTAATGTATGCCAACTATACTTAAAAAATAACAAAAAAAAAACCCAAAAGCTTTGAGATCTATACCACATTTATTAAACTTGTTAAAGTAAATTAAAGTACATATTCCAGTATAGATGGGGCAATGAAAAAAGAGTACATTTATATTTGGTGGATGGCATTATAGATGAACCGAATTATTCCAAACAACATCTCACAAAACATACCCTTCAATTCATAGTCGTTTTCTGGGGAAATACTTTCCAAGGAGGTAATTGAAAAGGAAAACTTCTATTTGTACAAAATATTTATAGCTCTCTTTTTAATTCAGAGGCTTTCATCATTTTAGAATTGAAAGAGACCTAAGAGGTTATTTTTCCTCTTAGGCTGCATGTTAGAGTCATTTAGAAGCTTTTCAAAACACTAATGCCCCATACCCAGAGATTCTAAGTTAATTGTCCTGCAATATGGCATGAGCCTGGGTATGATTTAAAAGTTTCTCAGGTGATTCTAATGTGTAGCCAGGGTGGAGAACCACTCTCCTACTACCACTCCATTAATGGAACTTGAAAAAACAGTGGCTTGATATTTTTAACTAGCAAATATTGTCCTTAAAAATATATTATTAGAATAAGCATAAACTAAGTATATTTAATCTATATTATTTGCCTTTACTCTGCATATAGTCATCTCTATAAACTATGGAGCATTTACTACATTTCTGGCTAGAAAAAAGTTGTTTTTAAATATTACTTTTTAGCAATGTACAAAATTCTCTGCTTAATACCAAGAGAATTTTTCTACTTACCATAATCAGTTATTTCAGTTTTAGGTAATACAGTGATGAATTTAAATTTCGAATCAGTACAGACTTTAAAACATTTTAATTCTCATGAAGTGCCATTAAATATAAATTGTCTAGACACTTAAACATCAGTCATATAAATCACATTAAAGATGGTACTTAGTCCCTGATATATTTTAAACAACATTAGATCTTGATTAATATTCTAGATATATACTTTTGATATTAATTATTATGTGTGTTTCTGAGTTACCCTGTCAATAATGTCATTAGGGAATAAATAGCACATGACAGTTTTGCACCAAATATTTTTTCCAGTTGTATATATTGCAAATCTTTTATGAGAAAGGTAAAATATGAAAATTTATAGCCAAATACCTAAAAATTAATTGAATATTTAGAAGAAAATGTTTTATTTAGCATTTAGCATCTAAAAATAAGTATTTTATGGCTTCATATAAAAAATGAATTACATAATTATGGAGACATTTTTACTTTATAGTTTTGAGAATTATCTGTATTATTTATAGAATATATTCACTATGATTTATGACATGATTATACATATTACATTTAATGAGGCAATAAAATCATATAATTCACCATCTGATGACCTTCACATTCACAGTGTTGCTGAGTAAGTTATTTTTATACTTTATTTGTATCAATAGAATTACATATTTGTATAATAAATTTTATAATGACTCAATTTTTTTCTAATAAACTATGTTTTTAAAAATTAAGATATTAAAGTAAGCTGTCCTCTCTTCTAGATGCATTAACATTGCTGCTCCTCTTTGAACAATTTCTTGATATTATTCTACTGAATAAGCTTAGAATTGTTTCTGAGTACATGACTAAAGCTTATTCAATTTTAAGTTTTTAGATAACTGCTCTTCCCCATTTTTCTTTTGTTTCTCTACATATTTATATCAAAAGGAAGAAGTGCAGTCAAATTGTTTCACTAAAAACCAGGTGACAGCTCAATTACTGTTCCCCATTTTATGCATTTGTTCCTGATATTCCTCCTTTATGGAATGTCTTCTTCACTCCCCACTTCCTAATTCTAGTTCTCACTCTTTTTATATTGTGTTCTCTGGTTACTACAGCATGCATTAGGATTGCTCTACAATACTATAACAATTTTTGTTTGGATTTTTAATTTGGGCCTTGAATTTTTATACAATCCAGCATGTAGTGGTTGAATAAATTGAATTATTGAATTATTGAATAAATTGAATGTGTAGAATTCTGCAAGATGGGTACAATTTTAATACTGTTTTCACATCCCTCATATTCCTAGTCGTCAATTACAAAGCTGGCTTTTCAGTTCTCTGCAGTAAACTTTTACTTCTCTGCAGTGTTTGACAATTTTAAACAATCCTATGATCTTAGTACTGCTTGTCTTCTACATCTGACCATATCACTTACTAGCTATTTTGTTCATTTTTTTTTTCTGGAAATTTCTTAGAATGGGGTATTTTAAAATTTTTTGCCATGTTCTGTTTTCTTTCTCTATTTTTTCCCCCTGGACAATCTCACCTACTTCTATTACTTAAATTATAAGCTATTTATTCCCTGACAAGAATAATAACAAATAATTGTATTAAGTGTTTCACTGTTCTAGGAAATTAATTCACATTCTTTCATTTATTTTCATCAGACCCAATGGTATAGTTTCTCTTACTGTTTCCATGATCACAAATATGGAAAATAAGAGGTTATGTTACATGCTTATAGTCATGAAGCTAATTGTGTTGGAGTTAATTACAAATACAAGTTGCCAGATTACGTTCTGAGCTACTAACCCGTACTCTATATTATTCTCTATGTTAGATCATATCTTTCTAATTCTTAGATTTCTCCTGATTCATATTCTGTCTATTATGAATGTCTATATGAAATGCTTTACAGACACATGCAGCCATAGTATTCATAAGTGAACATTTCTTAAAACATCATGTTCCCTGCACATTTTATGTAAACATCATTCATTCTATTGTCCAAGTTAGAAATCTCACAAGTATTTTTAATAAGCTTTTTAATCCTCTATAGTAAGTAAATGGTCTTTAAGTACTCTCAGTTCTGCTTTGGAAGTATTCTTGACATAACTTCTTATACCTAATCCACATCCTCGTTGTTTCTTTCTTAACTAGACTATAATAGTAGTTTTATCTTCAAATTCAACCTTAATTACACAGGAAGAGTTATTTTTGTAGAAATAGAGATTTAAATTTATTTTTTATTTAAACTCTTCATTGCTTCCCCTTATTTATTCAATAAATTTCAACCTTTTAATGAAAATATTCAAAGCGTGGATTTCTCTTTTAGACTTGTCTCTTGTAACTTTTACCCCCACTCCACTTCTAAGAACCTTATATTCTAGACCCCAAAAGAATTCTAACACTTTAATGAGTATGTCATGCTCTCTTGTTCCTCTGGGCCTTTGCTCATGTTGTCTCTCTGACTGAAATATTATTTCCTTCTTTTCAGCTCAGTAGAATGCACTTATCCTCAAGGCATAGTTCAAATTATATCCTCTCTCCGAGGCCTTTCTGCTACCAACTCTGACTCTTACATCTTGAACAGAATCCATTACTTCTTCCTTAGGGCGCCAAAGTCTCTGTACTCATCCTTACTATAGAACTTATTACAATATATTTCAGTTGTTTTTTTGTGCTTTGAGGCATGGCTGCATTCTCCCTTGACATTTAAAAAGGTTTGCCATAATCAGTTTTCTGTTTTAATCCTGAATATGAATACAAAAATGTCAATATAAGATAAGGAACAAAAATGTTTTTATATATTGCATAGAACAATGTATATGTTTTCCTTTGTATTTTTTTCTTATGTTTATTAAGTTTGGTACATTTGAGAATATTATTATAATGGTAACAGAACACAATTAGAATTAAAGTTATGTAAACATCTATCTAACTTTATATGTGCTTCTAAATGTTTGTATTTGGCCACATAAATGATAACTGAGACATAAGTTTTAGTTCTTTAAGGATTCCAACCCTATTTATACATATAAAAATAGTTTTATCATTCCCACAGAGCCTATGACATTGCTAATTCTATATTCATTCTCCTTTGTAACTTTTCTTTGAGTTATATGTGTCAGTTCGATTAATAATTGTCATGAGAGTTTCTTTGCTTTAGATTTAAAATTTATTTATTGACTATTGTTAAGGGCTTTTACTAAGTACAATCATTTGAGGACGTTTGAATAGTTTAAGAAATAAGAGCTTTGAAATCAGATAGACCTGAGATGTAATTTCAGCTCTACTATTTATTAGTTTTTTATTAAAGATACATTTAACTCCTCTGAATCATTTTTGTCTTTTGTAATATCAAATAAGAGAATGACTTTGGAAGTATGTTTTGAGAATTAAAAATGGTGTATCAAAATTTCTAACCCAAGGTAGTAGACACTCCATAATTGGTAACTGCTATTACTGTTACTCATATTACTATAGTGAATAAACTGTTTCTGTAGTGTTTCTAATTTTTTTTTCATTATTTGCAATGTCATCATAACTTCTCCATAGTCATAGTTTAGGAGCTGATTGTCTTTAGCATTTGATTGAATTATGCTTGATGTAGCAGAATGGAAGTCATAATGAGTGTGTGAGTGGAAATCTCTGCCACACTATTGATTTATGCATTTTCTCTTTGAACCATGAAAGCAGCCTTAGTAGCAGACTTTTTGGAGTTTGAGTCATTTCCCTTTTCTGATTATCAGTCAACAAGAGAAAATCTTGGAATGGCAACACCTAATTTATTTTCTAAATATTTATAGAATTTAGTAGCTATTGCTTATTTCTATTCCTCTACATTTTCCTTTTTGCTTTAAAGCAAGCTTCAGAATATCCTTATAACAAGTACGTAAAACATTTTTACAAATTACTTCATTTTTGTCTTCATTGCATGCTTTTAGAAAAGCTGTCTGAAGTGGCTGTTCTTTGTAAAGTTCAAATGCCTGTAAAGAGATTGTGCTTATGGTTTTTAATGTTTGAATTAGTTACCTAATAATACAAAAGTGGATGTAACTATATATGATAGCATACTAGAACAAAAGGAAACATTTAAGACTCACATTTAATTGTTAAAGCTACATATAATGAAGTAAAAAATAGGGCTAAAGCAAACCATTTGAGATGGGATTAGCATTGGAGCAAAGAATCACCGCCGTGGAAGCATATGGGATGCAGTGGTGAGAATAATGTGGTAAGTTTACTCATATTTGGATTATTGTTTCCATATGTGCATCTGTCTATTTCAGCCATCCTACTTATATTTTAGAAGCTTGGAGGTTAAGTGGCACTTCAGAGAGCCAAGGCATTTTCACAATGTTTTTAAATTATACATAGCAATAACTTAAGAAATATTAACCAAACAAATATCACATAGTGGTGAAGGTAGAAAAAATATATATACAGCAGGGCAGGATGCTAAAAATTTTCTAGTCAAAATTGATGCAATTTATAACAGAATAATCAGAGAAGATTTAATAATAAGGTGACTTTGAAGAAAGGTCTGAGAAATTAAAAAGAAATCCATGTGGGTATAGGGGAAAACTTAAGTAGAGAGTGAGCATGTGCAAAGGTCCTGAGGTGGTACATCTAAGGAAAATCAGGAAAGTAGCATCAGGGGGAGAGAAGTAGGAGATGAATAGGCCAGATCACTAGATATTTGTAGAAATTAAAATGATATTATATTTTACTCCATATGATCCAGAAAATATGAGAGGAATTTGAGCAGAGAAATGTCATTTTGGCTGCTGTGTTGAAAATATATTGTAGGAGAGGCAAGGACAGAAGGAGAGAGACTGAACAAATAGAAAGTTATTGTAGTAAATCAACTGAGAAGTGATAACGGGTTATGACTGTTGTTGGGGGTGGTGAAAAGAGGTAGTCACATACTGAGTATATTTGATGATGCAAAAGAGAGAAGGTATAGACCCGAAACTTTTGGGAAACAGTGTGCAAGTGGAAGGTTAGCTTACCTACGAGCAAAGACAATTGAACTCTGGGAAGAGATGCATGTGAGTTGATGAATAAAATACTGGGAGCTTGTGAAAGTTCTTTCCAACTACTAATTATTTCAATTAAAAATGAAAAAATATACATTCGCTGAAAGAAAAAGTGGATGGAGATTTTAAAGAATAAAAGAGTGAGAAAGAGTTGTGAAATAGATTGGGAGTGTAGGAGGGGGAATGGATTTTGGAAACATTACCAGGCAGTAATGAACTACTTCTTGAGATTACTAGCTTTGATTTTCAAATCAGACCTTTTTTTTTTTTCCTTTTTTTTTTGCATAGTTGTGTGTCTTTTTCTATTCATATTTTTTTAAAGTGGATGAGGTGCAAAATATGAATTGCAATGGATTTCACTACAGTTAGAATTTTGTCCTGCAATTAGAATGAGTGGGTGTACAACAAAGTGGGCATGAGAAAGGAGGGTCCATTCAGGGAGCGATTATAGTGATGGGCCATGCAAGCTACACCGGTGAGGAGAGAGTCAAGGACATGATCACTTGAAGGGTAGTAAAAAGACATCTTGGTATAATTAAAGCATTTTAGTGTTTAGAGTACCAGAGAACATTAGTTTTAGAGAGAAAAGGTAGTGGTTGAAGAGTGAGATGATGGAAATTGAGATTCTATCATCTGTCGGCATATAAAATCCTCACTTAGTCCTTACGACTCGCATAATATGGGTATGGTTATTGGTCATTATTTTATAGATGTGTAGTTATTTGTAATGACTGGGCCAAGCATATGATTGAGAGAATGAGAGGAAGAGGTTAAACTGGGATATAATATCATTGAAACAGAGATTTAGGTACTAACGGGGATATTGAAATCACTGAAAATAATAAAAAGAAAAACTAGTGTAGGAGCAAATTTCATTAATTCTAAAACTAAATGAGAAATGAGATCGGCTTAGATATTTGTAGTAAGTGCAACTAGAATGAATTGAGAACAGTATGCTCTGAGCAGATGAGATTTAAAGATGAAGTTCTTAATCTCTCCCTTATCACCAAACCATTTTATCCTGAAAAAATCATAGTATTTTACTGTCTTTATAAATTATCTTCTACTCCATTTCTCCCCACCCCCATAGAAGAAGGCCTTTAGGATGCTAATGATTTTACTTTTAGCTCCTCTTCTATTTCAAAATCAGGCTGTCCCTTGAGTCTGCCACACAAATAACGTGGAAATTACTGCCACTGTAATCTTGCTCTAATACTGGTTTTACTCCCTTTCCTTGTATCCACTGGAGAAATATTAGGATATTAATAGTTACTATTCAAATCTTATAAACAGAGAGATGAAATCGAGTTATACAATCAGATTTCAGGAAACATTGGTTAAAATAGATATTGACTTCATTGGTAGGAATCAGTGTTCTCAAAACTAATTTTGGTATATTCTAAACTGAAGCTATATACACTTCATTTACTCTGGGCCTTAGTTTATGAATAAATGAATAATCATAATATTCAACATTTAGTAGCACATTTGGGGGGAAGGCAGACACCTTTTTTTCTTTCTTTTTTCCTTTTTTCTTTTTTTCTTTGTTTCTTTGTTTCTTTGTTTCTCTCTCTCTGTCTGTCTCTCCC
>PVKZ01005882.1:0-44498 GCA_004027375.1 Macroglossus sobrinus | reverse complement strand
AGTAGGTGGTGGTGGTGGTATTGTCTGATGAGGAAATTCAAAATCATGTTTTTGTTGGATGTTAAGGTGGGAGGAAGAGTGGTGTGAAAGTAGCAAAGGACAAGGAGGATAATCCATCTCCAGGCTCAAAGGAGAGGCAGACTACAAAAGAATTAGTGTCCAATGTGAATCAAGTTTCAGTTGGAACAGTTCTCACAAATTTCCGGAGGTCCATAAACTTAGATGGGAATAAAATTACATCTTTAGTTTCACTAGCCTCTAACTAAAATTTAATTATTTAATTATGAGTTGGCAAAACCCACCGTAATATTAGCAGTATCTGCAACTTTATAACCAAAAGAAACTGGATATTCTCATCAAATTACAATTTTGCAGAAAATTCAAATTATTTATGCACATCATTATTTTATACTTTAACCTGCCACTGAGTTATTTAATGAGTTAACAACATACTATATCCAAAAAGTTTTAAATTTTAATAGCTGTATTTCAATACAGTTGGTTTCTTTTGTAATTTAATATATTTTATGTTTCACAAGTAAAAACATTAGTTTGAGAAGGGGGATAAAGACTACCCAAAAAACTTAAGAAGCTTCAGAGCAAGAAGGTGAACAGAAGAGAGGCACACCAAAAAGGCTTTGGAGTTAGAGTAGTGGGAAAGGGTCTGTCAAAGAGATTTATACAAAGACTGTGGGGAATAAAGTTCAATATGTAGTTAAAAAGAATGAGAGAAATACAGAAAATGTTAAGTGAAAAGGGCACGCTGCAACACTGACTGCAGGATATCATTTATATAAAAAAACAAAAAGGGAAATATATTTTTGTAAATGGAGAAAAAAATTAGAAAGATGAAGTAGCAACAGTGGTTACCAATGAGAAGTAAACTGAGGAGGGGGGACAGAGAAAGGGGGAGAGCAACAAGAGGAAAATTCACTTTTCTATGGAGTTTGAATTGTTTACTGAAAGCATATATTACAATTTTAAGTTATTTTTAGGGGAATCTCTATTTTCCTTAGTATACTCTTTGCAGGAAACTAAAAGCTGAACCTCCAGGGTCCCCAGAGAACTCAGTGATACAATCTCGCAAGGAATGTCCAAAACTAAGCCTTTTCATCGTAAGGTGAAATGAACATTAGAGGGAACAGATTTAGCTATTTGGGGCTGTCATGAAGCAATCAACCTTGTGTTAGCCCTTCAAATATTTTATTTTTGTGCTGAGGCAAGCAGGAAATAGGAAGTTTCTTCTGGAGTTCTCACTTCATGATTCAAAGCTTGTCTGGGACAGGAAGCTGGCAAGCAGGCCAGGATCAAAAAGCACTTCTTACCAAATGTAGCAAATATTGATGGTACTTCTCAAGTTGCATGGCTATTGTGGTATATAGGGAACCAATCTTTTTCATTCAGCATCTACACAGCCACCTTATATGCACCTGTTTATTAGTTTTCCAACTTTGTCAATTGATTCCCTTCATTTTTCTAGGTAGATTATATGCTCTACAAAGCACATATACAAAAAAGTACAAGTTTTGACTTTCCCTTTCAAATACTTATACCTGTTTTCTTTAGCCTCTCTTATTCCATTCGCCAGGCTTCCAGTTAAATGTTTAAAAGTAGCATTAAAAATGAGTATTGTCCTTTTATTCATGGAAAATATTTAACAGCTGCGTTTATTATATGCCTCAGGTAGTTCTACCCCTTATCAAGTTGAAAAAGTTTCATTCTTTTCCTAAACCTAGTCTATCAGAAATGGTTACTGAATTTTATCTAGTATACTTTTGTCATCAATTAAGGTGATCATAATGTTTTCCTTTTTTATTAATATAGTATAAATGACACTGATAGATTTCCTAAGGTCAAATCATCTTTGACTCTCTGGTTTAGCTTTACCCTATAGTTTTAATATACTGTTGCATTTAGTTTGCTATTATTTTACTTTGGATTTTACAATTAGGTAATTTATGAGAATAGCCTATTTTTTTCTTGAGCTATCTTTTTTGCTAGAAGAGTTACACTAGCTTTGAAGAGCATCTTCTGCATTTTTCTATTCTCTGGAAATCTGTATAACACAAGAATCATCAATTAATTTGAAGTCTTATAAAAACATCTGGCCCTTTCAAAAGGTATATCTTTAACAATATTTGTTTCTTCATCAGCTACTGGATTATCAAGCTTTTCCATTATTTTTGATAATTTCAGTATTTTGTATTTTCCTAGGAAATAATCTATTTCATCTAATTCCCAGGATTCGTGGCATGAAGTTATACATAATATTCTAAGGCTTTCATCTCGGTATTTATAAAAATGTCCCCAGCTCATTTTTAATGTTTGCTTCTAGCTTGTTTTCTTCTTAATCAGACTTGTGCAGAGCCTACCAGGTTTTGGTCTAACCAAAGAGATTTGTTATTCATTAACATGATTTTATATTTATTCTTTCATTCTATTTTATTTGGGTTTATTATTTTTAATCAGCTTGAATACCTTGCTCATTTAGCTTTAATCTTTCTCATTTACTAATTAACGTATAATGGGTATGAATTTCCCATAAAGTTTCACATTGGCTACATTAATAGTAGTCTCACTGTAATTAAATTGTGTGACATCAGTTATGCTTATCTAAGGTACTTAAAGGGTAGGTCTCTTCTGATCCCCTCAAAGAAGGTAAGTGTTTTCGTTTCGGATTTTTTTTTCGTTGTTTTTTCTGCATGTTTGTGGGGTTGGGGGCAGGCAGAGTGAGACATTCTATTGCTCTTAATTTCTTTTGCACTATGGCCAGAAAATTTAAATATAACCTATTTGATTTTTGTTATCTAAAAATCTGATTTTATTTGTAGCACAAACATTCTTTTTGTGAATATTCCATGAGTTGGGAAAGCATGCATGTTCTCAAAAAATCTATGTGAGAAAACTACAGCAAGTCTTAAGAATCTAAAAGTAAGAAATGGAAAGCCACTGAACACTACTATCAAGTTATTTTTATTCTCCTCATAGCTACACAATAACTTATTTCTGCAATGCATCTGATTCATTCCTCTCTGTACAGGTCAACTTCTGATTACCCAGCAACTTGAATCCTACCACCCCTGATTGGGAGCAAAGCCTCTGTATTCAATGGTCTGAGCACTACAATGCTAACTTTAGTCTCCAGTGACCCAAAAGCAAATTCCTAGTCAAAACAATCAAATTGGCCCCACTTGGATCAGGGATCCAACCTCACTCTACTCAACTAAGGCCTGGAAAAGCAAGGTAGCTGTTGTAAAGACTTTTTTAAAGCTCATCTATGGCCAGATCTCCTCTATTTCCAGGAACATGGAATCACTACACTATTCTATTCCCTTGCAGTTCCCTAAAGGCAAATGACTATTTCTGACTGGTGAAGTTACATAATTGCTAGTTACAAGACCCTCCAATGTTCTCCTTCCTTCCACAGCAACCAAGAAAGCCATGTGTTCCAGAGGAATAGCTGCAAGACAGTAGATAGATCCTCTGACAGGTTTTGTCTCAACAGCCTACTTGACCCAAACTGGACAAGGTATGTATAAGACATAAACTTTTGCTCTGTCAAGCCATTGAAATTTCAGCATTTTGTTCATTAAGGAAGCATACTTTAGCCCAGCAGTTCCCAACCTTTTTGACACCAGGGACTGGTGCTCCTATGAGAATCTAATGCCTGATGATTTGAGGTGGAGCTGAGGCAGCGATGCTAGCACTGAGAAGCGGCTGCAAATACAGATGAAGTTTTACTAACTTACCAGCTGCTTACCTCCTGCTGTAGCCCAGTTCATAACAGGCCATGGGCTGGTACTGTTCCCAGCCCAGGGATTGGGAACTCCTTTAGCCTACTTTGATTAAAATGCCCTGTTAACCAATACCTCCCAGAGCTGTGAGGAGGTCAAATTCTCTGACATATTCTCTATTTATAATAAATTTGAGATCTCTAGTACAAATGAAATTTGAAGAATGCTTTTCCTTCCTATAATCTATATTTTTCTAAAAATTATAGTTTTCACAACCAGAATAAAATACTCTCTGAAGTGCTAATAAAGTCCTGAGCACATTCATTCTACAGAACAGAGAACTGAGACCCAAAGCATGTCTATATAACATAGAAGTGAAACCCAAATAAAAAACTGAGACCTGAATAGGCCTATCCACCCAGTTACTACTGGGCTAAGGATAATTACTCAGACCTCTGGATTGTTTATGTCAGTCAAGATAACACATTTTAAGATTTATTCCCTCATCTTTTAAAAAGTCTTTCTATGATTCTCCATCGGTCTATTTCCCATTTTATTCTAGTTTTTTACATAGTTCACTACATTCTCAACCTAAATAAGCATGGGTCCCTTGATCCACTCTCCAAGTCCTCTAACACCACACTGTAATCATACAACTGGGTGGATTTGTGTTTTTTTAAATGCTGGTCTCCCCCACCAGAGCATAAGCACCATAAAATCAGTACTCAAGGCTATTTATTCATTATTATATAACCAACTGTGGACAGTGTCTGATCTGTAACAGGTGGTCATTACATACTTATCAAGTTAAATTATACTTTCAAGGCCTTAAAGACTTAGAAATTATTATCAAGACTAAAACTGATCATCTTGAAGTTCTTGTCTCCACTTTCTCAGAAAGCCTGCTTCTTCTTAGAAAAGTTAAAGGTTTTATGGAAGGGCCAAGAAATGGGAGGTGTTCATAAAAGGCACGGAGATAAAGCCTCCTAGAAACAAAGTAAACTAGGAATCAAGCTTTGGGGGAAGTGGGAATTCAAACATACTAATAAGAAAACGAAGTAGTAAACCTATTTGTGTCAATCATACCTTTCCTCCTGTCTTATTAAAAAAAGGAACTTGATGTAAAACATAAAACTAAAATTCCCCTACACTCCATCCAATCAAAATCAAGAAAAAGGAAATACCAATGATTTTAATTTCTTACGAGACATTTAAATTGATTTTTAGCCCTTGTACTTTTTTAAAGCTATATTTCCTCTAAGTACAGAATTAACTGTATCCCAAATTTTGATGTGACATATTTTCATTATTATTGAATCCAAAATAATTTCTAATTCTTTTTTAACTTATTTGATCTATGGGTTATTCAGAAGTGCACTGCCTAATTTCAAAGATTTTCTCATTACCTTTTGTTATTGATTTCTAACTTAATTCGATCAAGGTCAGAGGACATTGTGAATGATTTCAATCCTTTGATATTTGTAGAGACTTGCTTTATTACCCAGCAAATGGGTAATATTCTATCCTTACTGGGTATAGTATTGTGTGTGTGTGTGTGTGTGTGTGTGTGTGTGTGTGTGTGTGAATTAGATCAAGTTTTTCATTGTTGTTCAATTTTCTATATCCTTACTAATTTTTTGTTCGCTACTTCAATCAGTAGTATGAATATAGTCCCTGATCAAATACACACACACACACACACACACACACACACACACACACACACACAAAACTACTCCATGAGGTAGGGACCATTATTTTCATTTTACAGATCAAGAAACAGACACAGAAATAAATTTGCTAAAATTACTAGTCTCACAGCTAAGCAGCAGCAGAGTTGGGATTTAAACCCAAGCAGAATCCATGCCCTTAACCACTATGTATATAAAAATCCTGGGATAAAATGTTTTACCTCAAACAGAAAAAGGTTTTATTAAAGCAGTACCAAAAAGTGGTTAAAAATTTATTAGAATTACCTAAGATATGAATTTTAAAAGAACACAAATATTGCATCCTCAGTATTAGAGCAAACTGCAATAAAATATACATAGAAAAAGCAGAAGGGAATGGCTACATAGTGTAATGGTTAGCACGTCTGCTTTACACACAGAAGGTCCTGGGTTCGCACCTCTCCAGGTGGAGCCACAGACCATATCCTGGGTACACCAGGCCCACCCAGTGAATGAGGTGAGCGTGTGGGAGGAGACACCCAGCCTTCAGAGATCCAGTTCTAAGGGGAAACATGGCAACATCCATGGATCAGGGTATAAGGCAGCGGGGAGCGACTAAAGAGGAAGGAGGAAGAAGACTGAAAAATTTATATTAAACGTTAATGGTTATTATGAGATGTTTGGGATGTTTTTCTTTCCTGTTCTATTTTTCCATGTTTTCTAAATCCGGAATATATATCACCTTTATTGTAAAGAAAAACTAAAGTGGTCTATAATCACTGACTGAAATGACAGTGTTCTGTCTTAATTTTCAAGGTGAGATAAAAAAAAAAGTTAGCAAGAGAATGAAAATTACAGGAGATAATGGATATAAAGTGCTTTATAAACTATAAAATTGTACAATACAAATGTTAGTAATAAAACATCCCAGGACTAAACAAAATAAAAGCTCTTTCATTCCTTTCCCTTTTTAAATTTCAACTGCTTTAGAAGTCAGTTTACAATTTAGATATTTTGTTGAAACAAATTTGTAAGACTTGATTTTTAAAGAGCAAATTAAAGTGCCACATATCCTTGCATACTGACAAAAAGGAAAGCAACAAATGTGTCATCACACTCTTTCACTATCATTCAAAATCCTCTGATCTATAAGATAAAAACAGGAAACCTAAATTTAACTCCCAAAAGTGATGTTTTTAGAAAATTGTATAACTCAAAAAAGAGGAATTAACTAAAAATGTACACATCATAGTAATAAGAATATATGCTATTTAGAATACATTTTCCTTTCAAAGCTTCTTTTGCTATTGCTTCAACAGAACCTACGAATAAAGAAAGCACAGCTGCCTAGCAGATGTATAATTTCAGTGTTTAGATTCCATTCTTTCTAGCTTCATTCTGCTAAAGGTTTTGGAATTTTTATTTCCATATGGTTTTTGATCTCCTTCAGCTTAGGTTTTACATCTTATTCTATTTTTGTCCATTATTACAGAAAAGTACATCAACTTCAAAACATCTTTGTTCAATGCTTAAAAGTTACAAAGCTGAAAAAAGAATATAAAGAAAAAAAAGATGATCAGATAACTAGAGCAAGAGCCAAATTTTAAAACTTTCAATTTCTACTTAGATAACTCCTTTCCTTGTTCCCTTGTTTCTTATATTTCAGGTTCAGATACTCAGATTTAATGCATGAACAGCATGTCAGCTTTAACTCACCTAATCTCTTCAAATTCTTAAGCTATGATAGAAACAGTCAATAGTAAGATTTTTTTTTAACTTATACTGTGTATATCAAAATGTTTATAGATGTCATCTTTGAGTAGTATGAATTAAAGAACTTTTACTTTCTTCTTGGGACTTTTCTGTGTTTTAAATCTGTTCAATGAGCATTACTTTGGTAATTACACTTTTGTTTTTTGTTTTGTTTTGTTTTGAAGAGAAACCTGAGAGAACAGAGATTATTTTTATTGTCTACATGCCATAACCAATTATGTTTAAACAATTTTTATGAGACAACATAAGCAATTTAACAATATTCCAGAGGACAGTTCAGCATCATTAATGAGTAAAAATTGGTTTCATTTCTCAACCTGTTTGGCTCCAAAAACTGTACCATAGATGAGTTTATTCCCTTTCATTTTCAACTGATGTGGCAGTATTTTAAATCTTTTTTTTTTTCCTGCTCTCCTACAGGGTAGATTTTATTTATTTCCCACCACCAACAACACAGGGTAGATTTTAAATGTATTCTAAGAAACAATACAAATAACATATTATACTATGCAAATAGCTACCCAATTTCAAAAACTTTAAGATTAGCAGCCATGGCAAAACTATTTTAAAAAAGCTTTTGTGTGATCATCATCAAAAATTAAAAATACACATGTACATATATGTGTATATGTACATGTGTATTTTTTAATGAGATATATAATCAAACATTAATTTTAAAAAATATTTATAGGAAGGGTTTTGGATAAATGTTTAAAAAGCAATTGTATTCCACAGAGTTTTAATATTCTTTTCTCTTCCATGCAATGGCAACATCAGGGAAGCTGAAGAATATCAATCAAAAAGTTACCACCCATGAAGTTTCTAACAAATTTTAAATATTAAAAAGAGAAATAAGAGTTAAGCGTTAAAAGTCAATCAAATTTAACCCATCAAATATATATATAGACCCTGTATGGAGATAATATTTTACCAGGTACCTCAGGGAACACTAGAGCAAACACAGGCAAACACATCTATCTACTCTATGTAGAGAACATGGAATAAAAGCAGGCAAAAATAAAGTAAAATGTGTATGTGTGTTTGTACACAACCTCATCTTAAAATAACCCTACTGCATTTGAGAACAAATATAATTCTGTGGTTAAGAACATGAACTTTATCTAAAGTCAGACTACCTGGATTTGAATCCCAGCTCTGCCACTTACTAACTGTGCAACCCTTAATAAATTATTTAACCTCTGAAGCTTCATTTTCCTCATGTGTAAAAAGGAACTGATAACAATACCTACTGAATACCTCACAGAATATTTTAAGGATTAAATGGATGAATATGTGTAAAGTTATTTAAAATAGGGCCAGGTACAGAAAAAGGAAAATATGTTAGGCATAATCTAATCCATTCAATCTTGTATTTTATTACTCTAGATTGCTAAAACTAAAACCCACTTACTTTTTATATGTGAATAATGGCTGAAATTAAAACCTCAAAAACTCAAAATCACCTATACTATTAAACTTGTACCTTTTAATGAATGCTTTTTATTGTATTTAATGTTTTCAAGGTCTGATAAACTCCAACAACTCCATAAAAACTAAAGAATAAGATATTTTGCTAAATATCCAATTAAAAGGTTATTGTATAGTTTACAAATTTCAAAGTCAGAATTAAAGAAAATATGCTTAATATTAAAATTACATTGAGCAGAACAGTAATACACTTGGAAACCATTAAGATCAAATGATCATGTATAGCAGCAGGTCCTCGAATCATGTCATTTCATTCAAGGTCCTGTCATTATGACGTTGATGAGATGCCAGAGGAACTTATTCCTGTTTAATTAGCTTTGTTATACATCATTTGTAAGATATAAAGTGAGGACTTATGGTATAATACTCTAATAGCTTTACATAGAGAAAAGAATGAGGTCTGGTGTCACAGGTGCTTTAGTAAGAACTTAAGGTGATATTTATGTAACTTTAATAAAGGGTGTGAAATTGGTACAAACATGAGAAAGATTTTTATTTTTCTCTTTTCTACCCCCATCTATGGTTGGTCCAATTTCCCCTTTCTAATCTTTAATGTAGGAACAATTCCTACAGCTTTCCAGTAGCTTTCAGTTATTAAAAGTGCAGTTTAATTTATTACTATATAAAAGTTGAATCTTCAATCTTAAAATCACTTCCCTTCTCTCTACACTCAGGCTTCCCCCATGGTACAAGAAAGGGGTGTGCTCAATTTACTGTGGGGAGAGGATAGGAACATGAAGAACAGAATAAACTGTCTCAACATCTGAGCACTTTTGTAGTACTTTGTGGTTATTGCCACTTCCCTAAAACAGACTATACTAGCTGTATCACAGGCAGCCAAATTATGGCTTTTCTTCTGGAGACAAGCTGAAGCTCTCTGGTGAACAGAAATTCAAAACAAATACAGGCTGTTCCATGGCTACCACCTGTCCATATTGAGATTTCTCTCCAATTTTCTTTATCCCTTCCTAGAATAAGCACAGGTAAATCAATCAGCTGTATAATAATTATCATCTAGGTAATGAAATGTTCCACTTCATTTTTTGCTAGTATTCTAACCTTCAGAACTGGTTCTCTTCAACTTCTCCATACTAAGCATCTAAGAGAAGGCCACCCCAACGGAAGGAGGAGGAAGCAAAAACCACCGGTTCCCTGCCTAGGCAGATTAGCCACTGCAATGACAGTGTGCACAATTCCCCTCTCCTCCATCGTCTGTCGGGGTTCTGTCACATCTTAATAAGCCCTGGAGGCTTTTTTTCGTGTTTCTTCTCAATGATGTGGCCAGTGGAACCAGTCACAAACCTTCTTCTATGCAAATTGATAAGATGGCAAGAAAGAACACAAAACAGTGAATAACTCTGGGGTGAATAAAATATTAGTCAATACAATTAGAGTAATTATACCAATCAATAGCTTTATTATTGTATGCCCTTTATATTTAAAATACTTAATCTTGTTTTTAGAAAGATATAAACTTCATTTGCTTATGACCCACTGCCCTAACAGCCAGAAACAATCTGGCTATTGTCAAAGAAGAAAAACTTCTCTAAGCTCTTGGGTTCCAAATCTGGGTCTGCAAATTAGGCTGACAAAAGACAAATTAGCAAGAGAAACAGACAGATTTTTATTCATTTACCAAAGTTTACAGAAAAAAAATGAGACTCAAGAAGGCAGTCAGAATTTGGGGCTTCTATAGCATTAATAGGGGAAAGAGAGGAAGAAGGGCACTTAGGAAAACAAAAACAACTTTTAGGAAATATAAATGGGTCCTTGGATAAATAGATAGAAGACATGATCGTTTTGTGACAATGTCAGTTTAGGTGTGGTACCCACCGGTCCACTCTTCTTCTAAGTGATGAGTCAATCTTAATTGGTTTCAAAACTCTGGAAAGCAAATTTATGACAACTGAGGTCCTCTGAGAGGCTCTGCTTTCAGGCAAATAAGGGAGTGCAGATCGGAAAGCCTGTTCTTTCAAATGCCTTCAGCTCAAAATAATTTTTATGCTACAGTAGTTTATTCTGGACCCCTGTGCCATCAACCCATACAGATATTTGAACATTTACTCTGCATAAAGCACTGAATTAGTTGGCAAAACTACTGGCAAAAAAATATATATTTTAGGGCAAAATTCAGCTACCAAGGAGTTTATACAATAAGCTGAGAGTGCAAGAATTTAAAGTTTTTATTATTTTTTTTAATAAATTTAAATTTGTTTCAAGCATACAGTACACTGATTAGACATCTATATTGTTCATAAAACGATTCCCTCAATTGCTCCCTCCCTCCCCTGGCCCTCCACTTAGCCATCATATTAATGCTAACTGCACTCCCTATGCCGTGCTCCCCATCCCCATGACCAACTATCAACTACTAATTTGTACTTCTTTAACATGTCATCCCATTCTCCCAGTCCCATAATCTGCCTCCCCTCTGTCCGTCACCAAATTGTCCACTATATTTGTGAGTCTGTTTTTGATTAGTTTGTTCTTTTTGTTCCTTAGATTCCACATATAGGCGAAATCATATGGTATTTATCTTTCTCTGTCCAACTTATTTCACCCAGCATAACCTCTAGGTCCATCCATGTAACTGTAAATTGTAGGATTTCATTTTTTTAATGACTAATATTTCATTGTATATATGAACCATAATTTCTTTATCCAATCATCTGTTGATGGACATTTAGCTTGCTTCCCTATCTTGGCTATTGTAAATTGTGCTGCCATGAACACTAGAGTGCATAGATCTTTACGAATTATTGTTTTGGTTTTCTTTGGATAAATACCCAGAAGTGCAATTGCTGAGTCAAAAGGTATATCATCCATTTTTAATTTTTTGAGAAACCTCCATACTGTTTTACAAAGCGGCTGTACCAATTTGCAAACCCACCAACAACGTATGAGAGTTTCCTTTCCTCTGCATCCTCGCCAACACTTGCTGTTTTTTAATTTATTGATGATAGCTGTTCTGACAGGTGTGAGGTGATATCTCATTATGGTTTTAATTTCTCTGATGATTAGCAATCTTGAGCATCTTTTCATATGTCTGTTAGCCATCTGTATTTCCCCTTTGGAGAAGTATCTGTTCAGATCTTCTGACCATTTTTTAATTGGACTTTATTTTTCTGTTTCCAACACTCTTAAAATGGCAGAGGAATTTTTACATATCAATAAAAAATTTTTTTTAATGATCAATTTAAGAAACATAACATATCAAAAAAGAGTTAATATTCATACCTCGAAGAGTTCCTACTAATAATAAAAAATAAAAATAGAAAATAGAAAATGAACAAAGGACAGAGAAAGGCAAAGAGCCAACAAACATATAAAATCCTGCTCAATGGAAAACTACCTAGGAAGACCAGGTGCTACAGGTGTAAAAATAAAAAGGGATTTTAAGCTGACAAGGTCCTTGCAATTTGTGAGGGCAACCCAGAGCTGCCTCACCCAAAAATAAAAATTAAAATTAAAAATTAAAAAAAACTCCTGCTCAACCTTACTCATTATCAAGAAAACACAGATTAAAACTATAATACTGTTTTTTCAGATGGCAGACTGGCAAAGATTAAAATAGACTGATGTTATTATGTGTTGGTGAGTGGAGGGAGAATATACTCAAACACTTGGTTGGAATGTGAACTGTTGAAAGTTTTTTCAGAACAGTTTGGCACTATACCAACTCTGCAGGGCTTCTCTTACAGTAAACGCATTTCTAAGAATTCATCCTATAAAATAAAAATAGTCTCACAGGATATATACAAACACCACAGCATTGTTTGTAATGCAAAAAAAAAAAATGGAAACAATCTAAATATTCATCAAAGAGGATTAGTAATAAAATTAAGGTATATTCACAAAACGGAATACCACTAAAAAGAATGAGGAAAGTGACATTTACTGACATAAAAAGTCCTATATTTCAAAAAAAACGTTAAGAAAAAAATGTATAGTATGGCTCAATTTTTAGAAGGGGAAGAGAGAAAAAAATGAAGACAATGAAAAAAAGATTATTCTTATCTCTATACTTTTAACATTTATAATCTGTAGGAGGTTGGGTAGGGTTACAGAAGACTTTCACTTTCTACTTCACACTTGTATTGTTTAAAGTTTCAAACACAAATATGTGTAACTTCTGTTAACAGAAGAAACAATGTAGGGTTTTATGGTAATACACAGGTAAACTATTTGGAGTTTCACCAGATCAAAATCTGAGAAAGCCTGTAGTAAAGAAACCTAATTATTAATAGATGGTACAAGAAACACCAAAATACTACCCAAATTAAAGATGCAGAAGAGCTAAATTCTAGGCCTGGACCACTATGGAAGAATTCCTAGGAGAGACAAGATTTTGAGCATTTTGATAGGGGGAAGGAAAGAAAGCAGCACTATCCAATATAATGCATAATTTTAAATTTTTTAGGAGCCATATTTAAAAAGCAAAAAGAATTAGGTGACATTAATTTTAATAAATTTATTTAATTCAGCATATTCAAAACAGTATCATTTTAATATGTAGTCAGTATTTTTAAAGCAGAGATTTTTTTTTTGTACTTACTTCAAAATCTAGCGGATAATTCAGATTAGCCACATTTCAAATATTCAATGGTTATATGTGATATTGGCTACTATAGTGGTCATAATAGGTCTAAGAATTCTGAATCCAAACCTAGAATTGGATATTTAGGTGATGTAAACTAATGAAAGAGTAGGAAGAAGTGAATGAGACAGAAAAGGCAGACTGAGCCAGAGCAAAAGGCCAGTCTGAGATCATTAGAATTTTATATTGTAAGCAAGTAATAAACCAGAGAAAAATATTTAACAAGTAAGGATGATTATTAAAGTACTATTTCAGGAAGATTAACTTCTTTTTCTTTATTCAGATAGATATATAAATTCAACATGCAGATTTTTCCCAACATTTTTATTGCATGAAAGATTGTTGAAATGAAGATATAAAAAAATAATCTGTCATCAAGTGACCATATTTTGTTGATTTGGTGTATATATGTATATTTAAGATACTTCTGGGTAGTTACTATTGAAGTATTTTTATTTCATGACCACTTTAAGATGAATTGTGTCAAAATGATATAAGTTCTAAGAGCTTCACCAAAAATTAACGGCCTTTAACACTTCAGATCAGGAGTTCCTTTTAGCCAGAAATCTAAAATATTTTAAATTAAATACAAATTTAAGACACTCAAGATCTTATTATCCTGAAATATATTACAAAAAAAAATTTAACTCAATAAGAAAACTACCTACAAATTACGATATATATAAGACACTATCACAAACATGCAAGTCTCCTCTAGATAACTTCAAAATTAATAGCCTATAACATTTCAGATAATTCACCTGAAGGCTAAAGAAAAAAACAAATTAGGGCTCAAAAAAGGAGATAAGAAAGCAGTGCATGAAAAAATACTGGTTATAAGCCATTCCTTTCATTACTTACAATGACTGAAAAGGCAAAGCGACTTAGGCCAAAAGTCAGAAATTCAGTGATGTCATCACAAGTAAAAGTATTATATGAACCTGTAATTTTGGCACCTACCTACTCTGCATTAAAGTCATGGAATTTTCTTTCTTTTTTTTTTTTTTTTAAAGCAGAAAATGATCTTAAAGTTCACCAAGTCTTTTTCACATTTTAAGATAGGGAAATGGAAGATCCAGATAGGTTTAGAGTAATATCTAAGGCTGCACAGTTAACTTCATACTTTTCATATTTCCTAAATTATCTACAACAGATGTATTGCTTTTCTAATTTTAAAAAAGCAAAGAAGGTTTGCTTTAAAAACTTCTGAATACTTTCAGAAACATTCTCACTATTCCTTTCTGGTCTAAGGTCTCACTCTATTGGCCACCCTCTCAGGAAAGCCTTCCAAAGAACTTGCACCCTGAACAGTCCAGGTTCCCTTATTATAGACTCATATAAGCTCCCTGTACTTCTCTTTTACACGTCTTACAGATACAATTAGATAATAATTTGTAAAATTATGTAATGTCTATCTTTTCTACCTAGGTCTTAAATTGGTGTTTCTCAGGGCTATCCTAGGTTCTCTGCTTTCTACTGGGAGTTCCTGTTATGAAGTCTATAATATAACCATAAAATTATACACAAAATTGTTGTTATTTGTGTATTTTTCTTCAGGCACTCAAAAAATGACCTTAAAAAAGGCTAAGAACCAAAGACAAGCAGATTTATGTGGTTTTCTGCCCAAAGCCAACATTTCTTTGGGGAAACAACCACTTTCCCATCTCACATGGTTCCATGAAGGCTATCAGTCCCAGAGTTTAACAGGCTCCCTGACTGGTCCAGTGGGCATGCAAGCCAGGCCTGGCCAATGATAGTACCCCATACTCCATGCAGATCCAATAAGACTCTTTCCATGAGACAGAATAAATGTACCTGGGAAAGAGGTGCCTTTTCCCCCTCTTGAGTAAAGCCTATACAAGTCTGGAGTTGCCCGTGGTCCTCCTCTGCCAGATGAAAGTACCTACTGAAAATGAGGCCAAAAAAGTGGAGAACAGAGAAGACAGACCTCTGATTACATCATCTGAAAGCTTAGATCCAGCCATGCCTATTTCCAGGCTTTCCAAAAACAGAGAGCAGGGGAATCTTTTCCCCTTTTGTTTACTTTGAGTTGAGTTTGTCACCTACAAGCAAAAGTCATTTGAGACAGCCACCCAATTTCCACTGTTGGACTATATAACCTGTACTGTAATCACTCCCAAATGTCTATCCCCAACCTAAACCTCTGTCAAACTCCAAACCCATACATGTAATTGTCAAGCGGAAATTTCTATTTGTCTGTTGCATATGCACCTCAAACTCCATGTGATCAAAAACAAACTATATTCCTCCACTAACCAGCTCTCCCTCCACATTTTTCATTTCAATCAACAATACACATCTACCCAAGTTCCAAGCCAGAAACATAGGAGTCATTCTTGCCAATCCCATTACTTCTCTCGCCCATAACTAATTAATTATCAAGTCCTGTCCATTCTAGGCCCTGATTACCTGCCCCCATCCTAGTACGAGCCAGGATGAAACAGCCTCCCCACAAGTTTCAGTGTACTCAGTCTTCTTTTCTTCAAATTGATTCTCCACTATGTAATTAATCTCCTTAAACTGCAAATCTGATTATTTTATCCCTAAACCTGACATATCCCTAGCCGCTTCCTTAAATCAAGAGCAATTATATACAGCCAGAGCAATAGCCAAGCTCCACTGCTTCTGATGTTATTAGTGGCATAATGAATGTATACCATAAGAAAACAAGATTCATCAAAAACATAAAATTTTAAGAGTAACCAGAACAACTCTATCAGAGTAGCTCAAATTCACCCGTTTTTAATAAAAGATACTCAAAAATAACTTTCTTATCTATTCAATGTCTATTCATTAGTTCTATATTTAACTGCCCATATGAACTTGGTTTAGGGACCCAGTGCACCCATCATGAGTTCCACTCACTAATCATGTTTTCTCTAAGCCCCTACTCTAACTAGTGCTCTCTTTAAAAAATACTACTGGGGATCCCCAAACACATCACTGTGTTTCTATTTTGAAAGCCTTTAAAATATTGACTACAAAAATAATGATACACGTTATAACTATGATTCAGTAAAGCATCCAAACATTTTACAATTATTTTTATATTTACTTTTTAAAACTAAGTATATGATGATTGTTAATGGTGATATATAAATACTGGATATTGTCTCTAAAATAATCCACAAAATTGGCTATCACAACGCTCCCATAATTCCCCCCTTATATAATCAGTGCCATATTGTAAAAATTACCAGCTTTTAGAGAAGCCGAGTCAAAAATATGAGCAAAAAAAATTGAGGGGAAAAAATACCAAAAGCTGGGTGTCAAAGTGCCTTGAAATCCAACGGCACATCTAGTTGTGGGAGACCCCCATTTAAAAATAAATATTTCTCTATATTGCCTGCAAGAAATATTTTACTCGTTAAAGACAAGCATCTTCTTTTAAAAAATAACTTTTCATAACAGTAAATCTATAAGTCACTCCTACAAGTGTGGTTTAAATTCTTCTTCTAAACATACACACTAAAAGAATAGTAGTTTTGATAAGGGAAAGAACCCCTTTTCATCAACTCTCATGGCGCATGTATTATTTATATTTTAGAATCTCTAAAATTAGGGTGCATTTATAATCAATAACTTCTTAAAAATAATGAGAAGCATATTTTTTTTATAAATGGTCTATAAAATTACGGTGCATCTTATAATTGATGTAATTCAATGCAACTCAATATTTAATCTTATAAGTTGAACTGACTTGATCAATACAGACATTGAAGTAATTAAAAAGGCATTTTAAAAGCATAAATACTAATAAAAGATGGAAGAGGGAAGAACGAAAGGAAAAACTTTCTAGTCCAAAATTTAGCCTAAGAGGAAACTCAATTTCCTTTCCATGGTTCCCTGCTTCCAAGATCCAAAAGTCAGATCAGTGCTACTGTAACTGATGTGCAACCACTGCTAGGCTAGACAGGGGTCCTTCTCCATTTATTCATTTTAATATGCAACAAAGTCAGTTACAGACCCATAGTGTAGACTAGTAGAATATTTGTATAAAAACAGAAGACTAAATGACTCACGGAACTGCACACTGAACATGTGTGCATACCACTGTATATAAATTATACTTTAATAAAGTTGATTTTTCAAAAAAAGACAAATAAGTAAGTGCAATAAAAAAATGCTACATAAAAAACTTAATGTTTAAGAATATACCTTCCTTCAGAAGGAATTGTATTCAAAAGAAAATGGAAAACTTCAGAAAGATGGAATTTATTTTAGTTTTCTCATTATCATTTGATTTTATATAGCCTTTGAGTTGCAGGGGTTTTTTCCTACCTTATTACATTTTTTAAATGTTAATGACATATAACATCCTATTAGTTTTGGGTGTACGTTATAGAAATATAGTATACACATTACAAAATAATCCCCACAATAAGTGTAATTACCATGAGCATACAAAATTTTTACAATATTGCAGATTTTTTCCCCTCTTTAATCACCCCCGCTTCCCCCGCCACTTCCACCCCTGACCTATGGGTGTTGCCTTTATGAACTGTATCTCTGAAGCCGGGGCCTCTCCCCCTCATGCGCTCTCTGGGCCACCCCCCACTCCCGCCACTTCACGACCCCGGCGCACTCAGGGACCTGGCGCACCCAGGGTATGGTCCGTGGCTCCAACTGGAAAGTGAACCAATGACCTTCTGCATGTAAAGCACACATGCTAACCACTACACTATGGAGCCGCCCAGATTTTGAGTAATATATGCACTGCTCAATAATATTAACATTATTCGTATATATTAGCATTCTGAAGGACTATAAAGAAAATTAACCAACTTATGATACGTCTATCCATCTCCACTGAAGAACCACTAACTAGTGATAGCCATTTTAACCAATTTTATTTTAATATCTCTAGTGATAATCTATCTTTAAATAAGATCACTAAACTTCTATTTCAAGAATCACATAATTTAGATATCTATTGATCTGTTTTGACAGATAAGGATTAACAAACTTTTATCACAGAAAGAGGAAGAATTTGAAATAGTAGAATGGATATGACTTGGACATATGACAATGAGCCATGTGAGCAGTCCCCATAGAGGAAAGAGTATAGCAACAACAGGGACAGCGGAAAAGGAACTTTTGCAGGAAGTAAAAATGGCGGGAAATAAGAATAGCGGGAAATAAAAATATCTGAGGCAAATCCCATGAAAAGGACTTTGGAGTAGAGAAGTGACAAGAACTGAGCTTTAAGAGTAATTTTGGCAGAAATGCGTTAAGATAACCTAGATAAAGGTGGAAGTGAAGGCAAAAATATCATAACATCAATCTAGGTGGGATGAGAACCTGATTCGGTTCAAAACTAACTAAAAAGGGAAGGTTATCAAATATAGAAATATGTAGACAATATATATGGTATACAAATATATTATCAAATCAAAAAATTTAAAGAAAATTAACTATGAAAATCAAATACTAGATTTGAAAACTCAATATACAAATTTCTGGATTAAACACTAAAACTCACAAAAGAAATAGAAAATCTACACAAAAAAACAGCTATTAAATAAATTGGAATGGTACTAAAATCCTCTTCAGCAAAATAAAACAATCAAAGCCTGAATTGTCTCATAGGTAAGGCCTGCCAAACTCTCAAGTAAAAGATAATCCCAGTCTAAACTGCTCCTGAAAAGAGAAAAAGGAAAACTGTCCAACTCATTTTATGAATCTAGCATAAACTTGCAACAAACAAGTACTAAGAATCTTACCAGAGTTAGCAGGAAAAGAGTGAAAATACCATGAAAGCAGAACCAATAGACAAATGTTGGCTATAGACAAGATGTGATGGAATGGGGCAAGAGCTGGGTTTGGTATGACATCAATAGAAATAAGGAACACCAGGGAAACAAGTTTGGTAAGGAAGAGTTCAGTCTGAAACAGAACCAGTAAGAGATATGCATAAAGCAGTTGGAAAAACATTGATTCAAGTGCAGAAGAGAAATAGAGAAAAGAGATTCGAGAATTATTCAGACAGAAGGGGTCCCCAACCCCCAGGCCGTGGACTGGTACCAGTCCATGGCCTGTTAGGAACCAGGACACACAGCAGGAAGTGAGCAGACAAGCAAGCAAAGTTTCATCTGTATCTGCAGCCGCTCCCCAGCACTAGTATTCACCGCCTCAGCTCCACCTCAGATCATCAGGCATTAGATTCTCTTAAGAGCACCGGTCCCTGGTACCAAAAATGTTGGGGACCACTAGTCTAAACAATAACGTCAAGGGACTAGAGACACAGGAAAGGGATCTGAAAGGTGAAAGTTGGAGAACATATATAAAGAACAAAGGAAAACAGAAAGCAGGAAAAAGGGCAAAGAGAAAGTCAGTACAATGTCACGGAAGCCCTCCCTTCATCTAGTTAATTCCTACTCATCCTTCAGAATTGTCCCAGGTTCCAAAGAAACATTTTTTAAGAAGGCCTTCTCATATTCTCCCAGCACCAGGTCAGGTCCCCATTCAAGTTTTTGTAATACTCTGTACTTTAATTATAATCATAATCACACAATAGAACTCATTCTTTAATATATGTTCCCCACACTAGACTTTAAGCTCCAGAAGGACAAGGGCCATATCTATTGTTGCAGCCTACTGCCTTGCATGCTGTATTAGAATACAGTATTTATTGAATGAAATGGATGGATTTCATTCCATTTCGTTTCCAGCCAAGGAAAGACGTTTCAAAATGCTATGGAAAGCTCAAATTGACTCAGAAAGGGGGCATAAATGTTTTAAGTTTTAGAGGACCATTGTGAAAGTGAAACCCAGATAACAAGGGGTTAAAAACTGAATGGATGGCCAGGAAGTAAAGGCAGGAAAAGTAGACTTTGACAATCTCTAGAGATGGTATTATAAAGGATTGAACTTTAATTTTATTTCAATTTTGTTCTTCTATTTTCTTTCCTGACATGTATTACTTTTATAAGGACAAAATTTTTTTTAACATTCATGTGATCTGAAAAGGAAAAGCAGCAACAAGACAACTTGAGGGAGCAGCAGACTCAAGAAATTTTTGTAAATTGAGGGAATCTTTTTTTTCCATTACAGTTGATATTCAATATTTTATTAGTTTCAGGTGCACAGCACAGTGGTTAGACAGTATATAACTTACAAAGTGATTCCTCCGCATAATTCTACTACCCACCTGACAGCATACAGTTATTACAATATTATTGACTGTATTCTCTATGCTGTAATTTAATCCTCATGACTATTTTGTAACTGCCAATTTGTACTTCTTAATTGTAAATTGAGGGAATCCTAAGCACATTCATACTTTTAAAAACTCCAAGACAAAAGAGAGAGCAATTCATATTCCATTAAGAGAAAAATGAAACAAGGGATTAACTAAAAGAAAGATCAAAAATATTCTTCCACTGAGACAGAAGTAAAGAAGCACATGATAAAAGTAATCCAGTAAATTCTGGAAGGAACTCCCACTGGACGTCTCAATCTTTTTAGTAAAGTGGAGAAGTGAAGAAAGTAGAAAGTCTGAAATGAACACAGATAATGAGCAGGGGGTTTAAAAAAAAAAACAGGAGTAGAACACTCATTCTAGTAAAAAGTACATTCTAAGTTTCAATCAGCCCTTTGGAAACTCAACTTATTTCTAGCTCAGAACTGTCTTGTATTTTAGTTTTACGTTTAAATATTTAAATCTGGTTCACAAACTTTTTATTTCAACAACTGAAAACAGTGGTAAGTATTAAGTTACAATCTACTTTAATTCAAAATTGAACTCCTCTTACAACTACAAAATAGCGATCATTTCAAGAATGAGTAACTGAAAAGTGCTCCTAAACATAAAAGTGTTTGCAGAAAGAGGTGTTTTTGTTGTTATTTTTAACTCATCCTATGCCTCACTTTAAGAGTTCCTGAATAGTAGTAAAGAAAATCCCAGCTCACTTAAACAAGCTATTTAACTTCTGTTTGTCTCGGTTTCCTCGTCTACAAAATGAGGAATACAACAACGAGGGTTATCATAAGGATTAACTGACGTAAAACAAGTGAATGTGCCAAGTTCGTACTGTGTACTCAGAACAATTAATTTGCTAACCGTTTAAAAGAGAAAACCTGCAACACTGACCATATTAAAACATCCGAGAGCACGGAAGAATACAAGTCACAATATGCCAGACCCTAACACATAGCACATAATTTTTCTTCCCTGACGCAAGCTATTTTTTTTTTCGTTGCCAAACCTTTCTACCAGGAGCCTGGAAAGAGGAGGGGAAAGGGAGGGTTACATTCGATCCAGTAGAAAGTTTTCAGAAAAGTGAAGTGCAGAATCACAACAGACATGGCAGCGCAAGACAACAGGTGAACCTCCGAGAAACCTGGCATCTTCCCGCGGACAAGTTCTGAAGAGGGCTTGCAACTCCTTCTGGCTCCACCACCCCACGAAACAGACATGTTTTCTTCTTTTTTTTGCAGAAGCGTATGGAGACAAATCGCGAATATCAACCTCGCAGCCCCTGGGCGAAGGAGGTGAGCGCCTTTCCCATTTAAGGATTCAAGAAGCGTCCTTGGAGGCGGCTTTCGCCCACACAGCCTCCCCAAACTCAGCCTGAAATCCGGGGGTGAGGAACAAAAGAGGGGCCAGGCAGCCCAGCGGCCTCCATGGCTCGACGTTGGGCGTCCGAGAGGCCGGCGTCCGCGGCAGGTTCGGGCCCGGGGTGCGGGCGCGGGACGGCGGGGCCCAGTCGGCCGCGAGCTGACACGGCCGGGCCGGGCCGCTCCCCGCTCGGGCCCCCCGCACGCGCATGGCTCCCCCTCCCCCCGCCGAAACTTCGCCCGAAGCCCGCGCCGGCCTCCCTGCCGCAGCCGGCCTCTCCCCGCACGCATACGCATTCTCCCGACGAGCCAACTCACCCAGACCCCGGGGAACTCATCCTCCAGCCCTCGGCGCGAAGCGGGGTGGGCGCGCGGTGAGAGCCACCGGGGCGCGACGGGGGCGCGGTGAGAGCCACCGGGGCGCGACGGGGGCGCGGTTCGGCCTCCGCCCTCGCCGTGCAGCGGCCCCGGCCCGGTCGCCCCTCGCGCGACCGTGCGATCCTCGTCTCGCGCGGGCGGACGCGCTGGAGCCGGAGCCTGCCTTCCTGCCCGCCCCCTTCTCTCCTCCCTCCTCCCTCCTCCTCCGCCGAGCGCCAGCAGGCGGATTCCAATCTCAGCAGCGGCCGCCGCCGCCGACACTCACGGCGGGGCGGGAGGGGGGCGCCCGCGAGGAGGGGCGGACCTCCGCGAGACTCGCGGCTGCGCGCGCGCACTGGGGGCGCACCCGCCGCGCTCCGCCCCGGACGCGAAAGGAGCCGAGCGCGCGGCGGAAGCGCCCGAAGGGTCCTCGGTCCCTGGCGCCCGGCTGGCGGTGGGGGGGGGGGGCCCGCCGCCGTCACGGGGGCGCCGGGCTGCTGTCGAGGGGCCTTCTTCTCCGTTCGGTCCCGCCAGCCCCTCCTCACCAAGGAGCCCCACTGCCGCCGTCGTGGGGCGGCTAGTCTCCGGAAGCCGTGTCAAGCAGACGCGGTGCGTGGGACGCACGGACACCGCAGCCGTGTGTGCTGCGCGCGGGCCGGGCCCTCTCGGACGGCGTCCCCTCTGGAGAGTCCTTGGTTGGTGTGGATGGACTCCTCCGACAAACTCATACTGCACGTGAGCGCCAGTTGGCTCGCCAGTGAGATAAGCCTGATCGCTCAGAATCCACACACCGTGGTGTGGCGACAAAGAAAACAGATGTAGCCACACTACAGCCTTTATTCGCCCACAGCGCCCCGGTTTCTTTTTCTGGGCTTTTTGCTAACGTGCGGAGGCATGGGTAAGGAGGTGGAGGTGGACCAGCTCCGAATGAGCTGCAGGACACAGAAGCGTTTCCGCGTTGGGCCAGGAGCTCCGAGGCCTGGGCCTCTCGGGGCGGTGTGATCTGCGAACCCGTGAATTCCAAAGGCATAAGATGAGGAGCGGCGTTAACCCAATAGAACTGAAGTCATTGCACTATAAATATTGCTCCCTTCTCCACCTTTGGCTCACTCTAGTGACCTCGCGTGCCCTCTGGAGTCTTATTGCCCCATTTGGAAAATATAAATATTTGTCACTACTTCTTTTCTAACATTTTTCCTCATTCTTTATGAAAACTGCTGTTAAAAATATTCAATGCCCTGTATGTGAAAAAAGAGTATAGGCCCCTTTTTAACACCATTTGTGACCTTAATCTCTGGTATTTAAACAAATGTATCTTGTTAAGTATCTTTACAAAAGATACTCTATTTTTAAGGTCCTATTATAAAATCACTTTTTAAACTGGGTAAAAAGAAAGAGGAAAAATAAAAAATGTGCCAGGCACTAATATTTGTTTTTGTACACGTTCTCCCTAAAGAGATGTTTAGATTCCAGAATGGTACACTATATTTTTGTTTAAATGTCTGAATTGCCTTATATTCTTGTTGAAGGATTTGGGAGGAGGCCTATCCTCTATTCTGCCTCTCCTTTCTCTCTTTACCTAACTTTGCCCTTGATACTTCATATATCCTCTGTAATTCCAAATTCTTTTTCAATTCTGTTTACTTTCATTTTTTTTTCTTAATTCTAGCTTTCTCAGGCTCAGGTTTGAGAGTCATGGATTACAGTATCTTGCTAGCAGGAAGAACGTATGATACAGTGTTTCATCAACTAAAATTTGTCACTTTTTCAAGTTTTCTATATACTACACTGCTTTAATTTTAGGGAAAAGTCTAGACCTTTTGCTCAAGGATATTTAGACTGACCAAAGAACTCATTGATGTATGCTGAGCAATGTGTCATGGCAGATAAAACCATGACAAGTGTATTCATATACCCTCTAAAGCCTATTTCAATTTTCAAACATATGAATCAGTATATAAAATAGAAAAGAGTCTCAGGATGGAACTTAAGCACATCAAGTTTCTGAATGGTGTTGCCTGGCTTGTGTTATATGCCACTGTAGAAATGAGAGCAAAATTGAGGCATCAAATTTTTTAAGTCATGATATATTTCTTCTCTACGAAAGGATCTCCTTTTTAGGTGTTTGGCAATTTTACTTGACATCCTTTTACTTTCCTTAGATAAGGCCTATATAGTACACAGGCTTACATCCTTAGGGTTTTCACAGTGGTCATCTGATCCACTGACAATTGAGCAGGGCATGGTGTTCTCTTTGGTTCCTGGCATGTGTGTGCATGCCAGCCTGTTTCTCCAGTTTGCCCACTAAATGAAGAAAGCAGCCAGGAAGACCAAGGAGACATCTGGACACAAATGGTCTGGCCCTCAAACTCAAAGGCAACACCTCAAGGTCCAAATTTAACATTCTCTAATGTGATGATCTCCTTTAAGTAGATTAATAGAGTAGGCTGAAATGGGCCTTTTTTCTCTATACAGTTAGTTTGAGGTATAAGTCCCAAGCGTGATAGTGGCATGCCCAAATCACATTGCATTAGTTTGGAATGGAAAATTACCCCTCTCATATAGTTCTGAAATCCTCAAGGACACCTTCCCTGATCACCTGTCTCAAATTAGCACCCTAACACAGCCAATTTCATTTCTTGTGTACCACTTTGTACTTTATGAAATTACCTTGTTTTAGTTATTTGTTTATGGTCTGAGTGTCTTTGTCCTACTAGAATGTAAACTCCATGAGAGCAAAGGCCTTGTCGATCTTGTCAACTGTTTTCTTAAAGCTTAGTTTCTGGTATATAGCACTGCTCAGTATTTGTTAAATGAATGAGAGAGAGAAGGATAGCATCTAAGAAATGCTTCCTCTAAGCATTGCTGAACCTTGTCATCAAGACCCAATTTTAGAGGGTGGCATGGCCTATGTTGGAAAAGGTGAGGGTAGGTCAGGGAAGCTATGGATTATACCATCTTCAGTGAAGTGGAGATTTCTGCTTTCAGGGAAGGCAGTAGTTCAGTAGATTAATACAAGTTAATCCATCCAAAGTCATTTTCCTGTTGTAAAGACTTTATGAGGCAAAGACAGTACGAAGTCTTTGTGAGTATGGAGATAAGTAAGAGCCCAGTAATTGAAGGGTAATGCTTGAGGTTGATTTCACACCTAATGTTAAATGGACAAAAACATTGTGAAGAGTAGGGGAAACAACTACATTTTTCATTATGGACACTACTACATCATTTTATTGGTTAACAGTACAATAATATCTTGTTATGGTTTAGAAGGACCAACCCAAAACAAATTATGTAGGGAAAGATGATAATATATGAATATAATTCAGTGCACAAAAAAGTTTAAAATTTGTTCTAAATTTGTTCCTTAGAATTATATATTTTACTTTTCCTTCTATTTTTAACTCTAAATAACTTTCTCCTTTTCCCATTTCTCTTTGCTTCAAAGCACTTGTTTAAAAGATGGTGTACTGAAGCTCTTGCTGCAGAGTAGCCACCACTTGATCCCACCTATTTCATGGTCTCTATAGTCTTCCTGTACTATCAATAAACCCTTTACCATAAACCCAATTCATTGCTGGCTCCATGACAGGAAGAATTCTCAGAGCTCCAGGCCCAGAACTCAGCCTCCTGCCTTTGCTACTTACTTGGGGAGTAAACCTTGGCCACTTTCTAAGAACTGACTCATAGCCCTTTACTTGTGCTTGAAGCCCTAGCCTATTAACCTACATGATACTTGGTTTTCTCTGCCTGTTATCTGGACTCTGCCCCAGACCCGAAACACCAATTCTGCTGTGCACTGATTGATAGATATTTGATGGCAACACTTACTTGCCTTCAGCTCTTTTTTTTCTAGTTTCTCTGTATCAATAACCTATCCATCTATTGGGCCTCCTTTCCCCCATTACCTGATGCCTATTGCTTGCTCACTGCTCTCTGGCTATCAGGTACTGCCTAAAGGGCTGGAGTTCCACCCACCAGACACCTGGAGCTGGGGCTCCCCTACCCCAACACCCACTCAGCCCATGGTAACTCCTCCTCATCCTGTAGCAGTTCACCACTCTTACTACCCAGCCTTTCTCTGTCCTGAGAGCAATGGGCTTATGATCTATTACACTTTGGTTATTTTTTTAACCAAATAAAAATTTAAAAAGTGTAATCAGTGTGTTTGTGTGTACATATGTATTTGTATTTTTACATATATATTTATCCATATGTATTATATTCGTACATATATGTATAAGTGTAGCTCATATTTGATTCTACTTACTACTCCAAAACACTAATTCTACTCAAGAATTTTTGGGGGACTAGTAGTCCAGAAACTCCGGCATCTGGAACTGAGTTTGATTACCTTGTAAATAACTAGTCAAAGGAAGACAAGGTGTCATGATAAAGATTCAAGCTGAGATAACCAAGAAGATACAATCTTTGATCGGGAATGTTGAGTTGTTAACCATACTATACGTACTGTATATGGTCTACACAGTTATCCAGATGTGTTCTTAGGTGTAGTGTGGTGCTGCTAATGTGACCAGAGGTACTAGTTTATCTACAACATATTTTGGAGTTACCTATCCCTGTGGTGGACACGAAGTTCTAGAGGACAGGAACTGTCTTATTCTCACTCCATTGTATTCCCTATATCCCCTAGGTCCTAGTATGCTGTCTGGCATACCAGTAAGTAGTCAGTAAATACTCACTGAGGGAATGATTGAATATTCTAGGCATTATAGTGGACCACTGTCCTCTAAAAACTTAAAATCTAGTAAAAATAAGACATATACATAACTCCTTTATGTGATGTTTGTTTGAGTCAGGATTTATTGCCTTTAAGGTAGTTGATACTTCATTTTGTTCTCAATTAATAGTTTGCCCTTATTAATTTATTTTTATTAACTAAAGCAGAGTTGTTTTTATTTGGTTTGGTTTGTTGGGTTTTTTTTAGTATTCTTTAGGATTAACATGATGGAATGAAAGTCTAACAAATGCTGTACATGATAAATAACAGAACCATCATTCACTTTAAATTTTAACAACACATTTTCAATAAATAATGCGTGAGTTCTGGAGTTCCATTTGCTCTTTAAAACCACTTCCTCAATTCTTTCATAAAAAAAAGAAAACACAATCATATATTTAACCAGCAACCAATACTTGTCAGTGTTTCTTTTAAAATATAGATTATTTTACATTTGGTTTGCTACCCACCTTAAAATCTATCTTCCTCACCATATACTTGAATCATTCTAGCTATCTTTCTAATTGGTCATTCCCTCTCTCAGTTGATCTTGCTTAGTTTTTCCAAATTTCTCTTAATGAGACACTTCTCTTATCAAAATCTGGGAACCACTGATATATGGCAACATTCCCTTCAACTGATCTCTTCACTTCCTGTAGAACGGGGCACATTCATTCTTCTTTTAATGCCCTTCTCCTACCTGCAATGTCCAAGTATCCCCTCTTGCAAAGAGGTCAGGCCTTTCTCTCCATAGTCTATATCACTGGCTTTTTTTTTTTTTTTTTTTTGCATAGTGTATCTATTCCTGTGTCTTTATCCCAAATAAGATTTCATACCTTTATTTACTTACATGCAAATAGGGGTTTCCTAGCCTCCTGGCCTGATGGAGGAGATTTTAGGGGATATCAAAATACATAAGCTATCAAAATAATAGCTACAGGCTGGGGCCTATCATTGTAATTATCAAAATCCTTGCCTCTGCTAATCCATTTGTTTCCAAAGTCCAACTAGAAGTAGGGGGTGGTCATAATCTCCATGCATCTGCTGTGCTCTCCTCTCCCTCAAGATCAAAGAGGGCACTCCTTTTCCTCCCTCTGTTCAGCCCTCCCATGTCACAGTTGTTACCACAGTTGCTTTAGTCATTGCACTGAGCACAAAGTTGGTTACATTGCTGGACTCCAAGGGGCACCATTCACGTCTAGCTCTGTGTGAAAGATGGAGCTGTGCTGTGCAAAAGCTGCACCTGGCCCTACTGAACATCACGGAAGTGCCACTCCAAATGCAGACAGGGAATCTCATTCCTGGCTTGTTTAAAGAGTCAGCTTTTTTATTGGATAACACTATAATATATGTACACGTAACATTATATATTACATTTTATATATGTAGCATATTGTATAACATATCTTTCAAGGCATTCGGGGGCAATGAAAGTGGCAAGATGCATATTTTTCAGAATTAATAGTTATAATTACATATATGAATGTTCTTAATAGCAAAAGTTATTGTTATACTTGCAATAATGCATCATACTAATCAACTTTTAACTATATATAACCGCATGTCATAAAAACCAGAATATCTTTAATTATAAAAACATCACTTTATGTACAACTAGGAAAGAAAAATCACTGCCAATTAAAGTAGGACATATCAGTTGTAAGACATCCAAATTTCAAAGATGATAGAGTATTAAAAATGTGTATGTAAGTATTGATGAAATACAGTGTGCTTTAATGCATCTAAAATGCAAAGCAACACCATACTGGCCAATAATTTGAAATGCTGAGTTTCCAGATTTTTGACATATAATCTTATTTGTTAGTTATGCACAGTCCTCAAATAGATCAACTATGAATGTTAACCACAAAAGCAGAGACAGAACAGTTTAACTGCATATAAACATGTAAAACAAACAAAAATGAATAATTTATGATTCAGTCACATAAAGTTTAGAGGAAATACTAGCATCAAGTCATGTGCTTAGATTATATTACAAATAAAAAATTTCTGACAGCTGCTTATACTGAAAATGTGTGATGACAAGAATTGAATTTTAGATGTTACACGTTTTTATCTTTGGAAGAGTCAAACTAAACAATCAGAAAAATCTCAACAGTACAGTAGAATGACTTTACATGTATCCCGGAAGCTGAACAATAGTGCTTGTTGCTTATGGGGCCATCAGGAAAAGCCAGCTGTGGATTTCTTTCTAGTACAATTAATTGCTTCCGCTGTATATAAAATTGAAAGAATTGGGTGCTTTACTGCGGAAAAAGGATATCCTGCTACACTGCTCCTGTTTCCTCACAAAGGCTATTATTGAGCCTTTTGCCATTAATTCACATTCATTGGATTATCCTGTGATGAAAGACCAAAAGGCTTTTCATTTTTATAGTCTCTTATCTCCTATTTATTTGGCACCTCTCTGGAGATACCTGCTCTTCTCCCAAGACTTGTTAATTGCTAGGATGTCAGAAAGTAGCTAATAACTGAGTTCCTTTCAGAAACTAATTGTGAGCCCATTTCTATACTTTTTCTTGGAGTGTCCTTTCTCATCGCTGAGAAGTATTCTGAGTTATGTCATTATTTGAAATGACAGAACGTAGCATTCCCAGTGCCAACTTTCAAACCCTGTCCACCATACACTTGGAGATTAGCAAGTGATTATTTTATAAATCCTCCATGTAGACCTGCACTGTTCAATACGCATACCACTTGCAAGTATGGCTCTTTAAATTTTAAATTAATTAAAATTAAGTGAAATTAAAATTCAGTTTCTCAGTCATTAAGGGCTCAATAGCCACATGAGGTTAGTGGCTACCATATTGGAAAAGTGCTGATATAAAACATTTCAATTGTCACAGAAATTCTATTGGACAGTGTTGGTATAGACTGTGACCTGCTCAACTCAGGTCTCATGAACAGTATCTGAGCTCATCTCCTGAACGGATGTTTTGATTCCCATGATTCAAAACAAATGGTAGAAAGACTAGTACTTTCAGGAATCATTTCTAAAGTTCATTACTACAGGATTGTCTCTGAACATGCGGAGCACCAGAGCACTAGTATAAAAATAGTGGTAAGAAGTGTTCTTACCACATAAAATAAAAATTTTAAGTGGTAGAAAATTGACCAAAATGCTAATAGTGGTTGTCTCCAGGTAGTAGGACTATGATTACATTTTCTTCCTATTTATATATTTTTTGAGTTTTATTCAGTTAGCACATATTCTTAATTACTAAAAATTACTTAAACCCATTTATTTTTTAATGACCAGTTTCAAACTAAGGTGGTTTTATCCAGACCCTGTCTCTAAGAGAGGAAGTAATCATTTTGAGCAAGCAATTATTTCTTTAAAAATCACTCAGCAAACATCTTTTAGTTGAGAGATCTGAATTCTCTTCTTTATTAGCATGAAAAGCATTAAATAGCCTGTGCTTGGGGTGCCCTAGAGCCCTGCTAAATAGAATTACAAAACCTCCCACTGGAAGAGATGGTTCATGAGCGCCAGCAATCCTCTCATCCAGGCATTTGTTAGGCATTTTGCCAGGATCCACACGTTTCTAGACTATAGTTCAAAGTCTGAGAATCGAGGCCCAGAAGGTTAAGGAGGTTTGTGGAGCTGAAGAGGGCACTAGTTTTCCCTCTGAGAAGAGACCTATAAAAAGAAGTTCTTGTTTCCTCAAAGTTCAGGCATGATCACACAGGTTTAATTAGGAACAGTGAGCTGTTTACAGCAAATTATAAACTGTAAAAAGCAGACCTCAGTGGACACTCCCAAGGATATCCCATGAACCCTTACTTCTCCAAGACCAGATTCAGCAGATCTGGCTTGGTGAGGTAGGGTACTACAATGCCAGCCAGAGGACTATCCCAGAAGTCCATTTCCAGAGCTTTCCATGATCAAAGGAGATGGCCAAAGAGCTCAAGGAAAGCTTCTGTTTTTCTTTTCTTTCATCCCTGAAACTTGAAGCCAATCCATTGTTTTCTTGGCTGCAATTGAACCCACTCTGTAGGGAGACCCTTCAGAAACAGGCTAAGCAACACAATATGGAGGGAAGAACACCAACTTCGGAGTCAGAATTCTGGATGAACTTCCTAATTTTTGACCTTGGGCAGAATTTGTCACCAACTTCTTCATCTATAAAATAGGGATAAATAATATCAATCTAATGAAAGAGATGTGAGAATTAACTGAGAGTATATGGAAAATAGTTGGCATAGAGTGCTCAATTAATTTTAGTTACCTCTTCTTTTCCTTCTAGAAAGTGATTGGTCCATTAGTGTTTATGTTGAAGTGAAAAGAAAACAAACTGTAAAACTCTTGATGAGGCTGACTTCAAATACAGCCCTGTGCAGTTCAGTAATTAGTATATGAGTTCTGCTTCAGCTTGGGCTGGGCTCCAAGTTTTCATTCCAGCCTCAGCTCAGGAATTTCCTTCTCCAGAAAATCACTACCACCCACTCCTAAGCGGAGTTAGTGTCCCTACTGAGTGGTCCCATGGTACCCCAGCTTATTTCTGTCCTATCACTTTCCATGCATTCTGCTTCTCAAACAAGGGTACCATTAAGCACAAAGTATATGATATTATAAGGCATCTTCTCCAGGGCATGAGTTTTATCTAATAATAAATAAAATAAAGGTCACAAATTTTTCTCAGCCAAAATATTAGACTACAAAAGAAAAGTCACAATTGCATAGGGTGCCTAGAGGGCATGTGTTTATTGTCCTTTGTTTTTAGGTCTGCTTTGCAGAAAAGTTGGAGAAATATTTATTGCCAGATGATAGTGAAATTATGCTGTAACTTGTATATTTCTGCCACTAGGCTATCAGCTTTGTCTGGGCAGAGAATGTATATCATTCACCTCTGAATTAGCAACACTTAGCTACCTCCAGGAGGCCTGGCTCAAAGGAGGGGCTCCAGAATGATTGTGAACTGAACTCTCTGTCTTTTCCCAGTACTTTGGAGAGAATATAGTATTTCCTCCAAGGAGAAGAACTTTGAAACTGTTTAACTAACAGGACTTCACATCAAGTGCCTATTGGAGAGAACACACTCTTGACTGTACTTTTTGGGAATGATAAGTAACCTATCTGAGCTTTGGCCTTCCAACCTGGTAAAGTTATGAAAATTTAATGAGGAAAGATTCATAAAATGCCAAGCACTGTGCTGGCACATAGAAGGTACATGAAAAAAAAAGTTTATTTTCTTCTATAGTCATTTTCTGGTTATTAATCTACAAACTAAGAGATGATTCTGGTTACTTTAATCATTGCACGCAACTCAAAAAGGATCTGGTATCCATGGATCAGATATGAGCCACTGGAGCTTTTTCTGCAATACCCTGGTCCTTCCTCCTAATCCTCCAACCGAATATTACCATACCATTGAACAGATTACTTGCTATCTTGGGTACCTTCACGTTAAACGTGGGCTTCTAAGAGAGGGATAATTTAATTAGAAGGTGGAGAAAGGTAACCACCTGTTGGAAGATGTGAGCTGCAGAGTCAGGGCCCATTTCAAGCCTTGCCTTGTTCAGTAATTTGATTTACTCTCTCAACTCCAAGGCACGTATTGGTCCTGGTTCAGTTCTGGAGACAGCCTTCGACAAATGTTGCCCGTTCCTAACATAGAGCATTAGCCAAGAAATCAGCATCCCCAAATGGCTGTGTATTTCACTCTATTGGCCTGGGTCCACAGTAGCTGTAACAGGAAAGTAATATAACTTTAGCTTCAGGACCTTCTCTTTGAAAAGCCCGTACGAATGGTGAAATGTTCTAGATTGAGAGGAAAGCCAGACTGCAATCAGGGAACATTCTTATATAAGCTCTTCTGATAACTTACCTAAAGAGATTTCATAAGAAAGAGACCTAGAGATCCATGATTCCAGTAATTTGTTGATTCTTTCTTTTCATTCCAATTAAATATTCAGTTTTGTAATTAACTTTTTTGAAATGTTATATTATTTTTCTTAAAGATGGCCCCACAAACCTGGATCCCAGGCTGGATCAGGTTCTTCTCCAATCTATGTCTACTTTTCTCAGTACCTCACGAATCTATAGTTCACCAGAAAGTCACAAGTATGGGAGGAGACTCTGCAGTGATGACTACATGCAAGATGGAACCACCTTCACTCCTTGCATTCCATCTTCTACTGCAGGCACATATTGGATGCCTTGCACCAATTCTTCTTCCACAAATATTAGGGCCCTCTTGCATTCCCAAGTGCTTTATTGAAAGTAAAAGATAAAACCTCTGTTAGTTAGCTTCTGCCCTGAATCTAAAAACTTTTAAAATAGTCTTTTTATACCTACTTTTATGCATCAAATAGACTTTGAACTTGAATTAGATAAGGGAATGACTGATTTGTAAATGGAAAGGTAGTAAGAATTTACTTAAGCTATTTCCCCTTTAGAAAAAAAAAAGTGCATCTCACTGCCAGCTGAATCCTTCAAATTCGTACTGGACCCTGTGTGAACAAGCACATTCCACTCATAACCAGATTGATTTTCACAAAGTACATATAGCTTGAGACCAAATTCTGCTTGTTTCATCAGGATGTACTGCTACATAGCATCAGTGATTCATCGACTACAATGTTTCTGTTTGGAGTATGTACAGTTGAAAATTTATTTACAAGAAAGTTGAACAAGGGTTTGATCTTCTGCAATGAAATTTGGGCCTTTGACCAGTGGATATGGAATAATTGTTGACAAAATACAGGCACCGAAGCAAAAGTAAAAATCTTTCACCAGTCATAATTTGCCTGAGATAAGGCACATCCAAAAGAGGCCTTGTCAACCAAAATATCTCCAGCTCAGGTTTCTCCACAATACCTTGCAATAACATTACTGCAAAAAAAACTTTGAGTTCATCTTGTCGGCATCTTTCCATTTATCCATCCATGAAAATCCTTTCAGACCAGGTGGCTTTGAAGTCAACAAGGACGCTTGGCCATTTGTTTTTGCTGGTAATTTTTGAAACTAATTCTCCAATAAAGAACAGTTCAAAATACTGTAGTGGGTCAGTGGTATCACCGACATCAACTTTTTTGCCAGGTGTGCTGGTAAAGTCATACCTTTCACACGGAATCATAATATGAGTTGATCATTTCAGAGCACGACCCAAGTCAGCTGATGTAGGACTATTTCCATCAGATTCCAAATTGGAAGGAGGCCTGAACATATAGTCTTCCAAAGCACTATCTGAAAAATCAGAATCATCTATTTCGGAAAAACTGGATTCATCAAGTAAATCTTGAGCTAACAACTGTTCAAGAACGATGTTAACATCACACATAGGAATACTATGTCTTCTAGGATTTTTACATTTTCAGTGATCAAGAATTACTATATTTTGTAAATGGAAATTCCACTACTAAAAACAGAATGCTATAAATAGAATGATGTCATTTGTTTCCAAAGACTATCAATACACTAGAGCAATGCAAAAATAGTAATAAAAGTGAGATAGTTCATGGCAAACTTTGGGGGTTAGGTTAAGGCTGCAATCCATGAGTTATCTTGGGGTAAATGCTGCAGCTGCAAGCGCTACTAACAAGTATTCTCTGAGAGAACAGGAAATGGGTTAATAAAATGTTTTATATTTTTAATAGAATCTGTGAAAAATGGATCTCGGTTCCCAGCTAAGTGATAACAATGACATCCTTTTGTCATTTCAGTTGTAAACCTGTCCAGCCTAATAACTAACTAAGATGAAAAAAAAAAAACAAAAAACATAGTCCAGTGTATACTCTGCTGTGAGAAAGTATCCAGAGTTTTTCAGTTTCACTAACACATAAATATGCTCCAAATCGTCATTCCCCATAATGCTTCTGTGTAAACAGGTGAGAAAGACATAAACAGTCAATTATTAAATAATGTAAAAATGCAAGAGGGTTGTGGAAATACTGAGGTGGGAATACTGACCCACAGAGTGGTCAGGATGATGTCATATTGTGAGGAGTTAGGTCTACCATAGGTTAAGAGGCTAGATAGGTCACTGGGGCCCAGAAACTTAGAGTCTTGTGTGTAGGTTAATTTGGGCTATATCAAGGGATATTAGGAATCTATGAATGTTAAGCAAGACTATTACATGGCCAGATTTATTTTGGAAGAGATCTCTCTAGCTGCAGTATAGGGGATGGCTTAGGGATAGGCGGTAGGGACAAATGAAGACAAGAAGGCTAGTTACAAAGCTGGTGAGATAACATAGAAGAGAGATGTTTGAAAAGCAGGAAGGAGTCCTGAGGATGGAGAGAAGAAAACAGGTTCAAGACAGATTAAGGAAGTAAATTTGGCAGCCTGTAATAATTACTGGTTGTCAGGAAGAGCAGTTTTGGGAGAAGAAAGACACTTAGATGACTCCAAGATTTCTAGTTTCAGTGACTGGGTGGTACCTGCAATTCACCAAAAGAAAGAATACAAGAGGAGAATCAGGTTGGGTGGTAGGGTGGTGCATTCAGCTAGTGGCAGCTCCAGAATACCTACACAGAAGAGGTGTAAGACATCAGGACTGTGGGATCCATCTTACAATAATGTTTACAGAAAAAAGCATTCTGTTTGTATGTATGTTTAGATGTGATGTCTAGGGGCCTCTGTTCTCACCTGTGTAAAATGAGTGACAGATTATGAGGATTTAAGGTTCCCCCATCCTGAATTCAGCATTAGGTAATTGTATTATTCGAGACCTTTTTGGTTGCACATGGCAGAAACCAAATTTAAACAAGCTCAAGGATCAAGGGGAAATTTATCAAACCCAGGAAGAGACAGGCACGGAGCTTCAGGACTGACTAGGTCCAGGAGCCCTCATGTTGGCAGGATACTCTCTCCATCTCATTTCTAATCTTTGCTTGTCGGTGTCTATTGGCTTTATTCTCTCCCATCACAGACAGACTTTCTCCACACAGGAGGGCACAGAGGGCCTTTGGATTCACATTGCTCTAGCTCAGTCACTGGTAAAAAAAAAGAGAATCTCTCTCTCCAAGCTCCAGTTTTAATAAGATCTCAGGGAAAGATTCCAATTGTTCTGGTTTGGTTCACAAACCCACTTCTTAAACTAATCTGTGTTCCTAAAGGAGCAGAGTCTGTACCAGAAGGAAGGACAGGAAGAAAACACATGAGGCTGTTCCCCCAACCTATTAAATAGGCAGACTTGTTGATGGCTGTAGGACACCAGGTGAGGCAGTAGAGCAAAATTTGGATATGTGAGCTCAGAGGACAGCACTACACTGAAGACATATACAGCTAATGGTTCAGAAAAGTAGTTGATTGTCTTGACAAAATTAATGGCAGATTCATTTCACAAGCTCCGTCAATAGATTAACTCATGATCACTATTATTCAGATAGACCTTAATATATATTTTATAGAGGTTTAAGTGGGATCAAACAGTGAAGTTCACAGTTATGACTGTTGTATTTATTTAATTTTTCAATTATAGTTGACATTCAATATTATATTAGCTTCGTTTATATAGCATCATGGTTAAACATTTTTATAACTTAGCAAACGACCACCCCACTCTCCCAAAAAAGAAATTGCTTTTAAAAGAAAGCAAGTCTCAGAGCAGTATATATAGTATGATTCCAATTAAGTAAAACACAATGTGTGTATGCACTTTGTGCAGGTGTGTATACAAGCATAAGTTCGTGTTTCTCAGGTTTCAGAAAATAATTCTATGCTACCAACACAGAATTGAGGTTTTCCAGACTTTAACAAACTGCATAAAACCTTGACAGTTTTGCCATATTCATCCAGAACTGCTATTATCTGACATGTCTTACTATCGCCTGCAAGGCCATCTGTGCTCTCTATCTCTTCTCTTACTGCCCTCTTATCTCTACTCTCAAGCCCTGTGCCTTTGCAGTGCCAAAATTGTTCTTTTAAAGATTTCACAGTTATTTTCCCTGCTGGAACACTTTACCTCAAACTTTTGAATGGTTTCTTCTCATCATTCAGACCTCAGCCCAAATGTCATTTCCTCAGTAAGGTCTTCCCTGACCACTCTCCGAAACTAGCTTACTTCAGCCCTCAAGCACATCACTCTGTTTATTTTTCCATAGCACTCATGATCTCAAATTATACTGATTATGTATTATTTGTTTACTGATCTCTTCTCTTTAAAGTGCAAGCTCTATGAAAGCCAGAACCTTGTCTGTATTGTCATCATCCATCCCTACAACAGAGCCTAACCACTCACTGAATGTTTATGAAAGGCAAAGTTAGACTCCTGGAATATTATTCAGCACTAAAAAAAGAAATAATCGAGCCATAAAAAGACACGGAGGGAAATGCATATTGCTACATGAAAAAAGCCAATCTGAAAAGGCTACATACTATATGATTCCTACTATATGACATTTTAGAAAAGACAAAACTATGGAGACAGTAAATAGATCAGTGGTTGTCAGGGATTAAGGATGAGATAGGGATGAATAAGTGAAGCACAGAGGCTTCTTAGGGAAATTCTGTATGATATTATAATGGTGGATACATGTCATAATACATTTGTCCAAACCCACAGAATATACAATAACAAAAGTGAATCCTAATATAAACTATGGACCCTGTGTGATTATGTTGTTAATGTAGGTTCATCAATTGTGATAAATGTACCACTCTGATGGGAGATTTTGATAACCCGGGAGACCATACATGAGTGGGGTCAGGGATATATGGAAAATCTTTGTGCCTTATGCTCAATTTTGCTGTGAACTTAAAACTACTCTAAAAATAAAGTCTAGTACTGCACAACACACAGACACACTCACACACACACACACTGCCCAAGTTGTTAAAATATTTTAAGCATGTGAGGGGAACACCAAGAAAGATTATTTTACATTAGTATTGTCTTGGGAAGGCTAGAGCTCTAGAAAGCCTAAACCAAAAATGTAGACGGTGTTTTCCAAATTGAAGTTCCATGTTCTGTGCTCAAATGAGTTAAATAGGTTTCTTTATTGAGGGACTGAACATTCACACAGTGCACATATGTGTATTGTGAATTTCTAGGGTAACTAGCATATGCAGCTATTTCCTAACATTTGATCCATGTCTTTATAACTGATGAGCCTCAGTTCAGCTGGATGCTGGTGTAACCCTGTAGAGAAGCTTTAAATAGTCCAAATTTTTCTCCTTAGAACTAATTTAACACAATTCAGTTATTTATCTTGAAATAATTCAGTTATTTATGTTGTTTGGCTGATTCCAAACCACTAGAATCTAGGCTCCATGAGAATAGTGGGTTTTGTCTGTTTTATTCACTATCACATTCCCAGGGTCCAGTGCAGTGCCTAACACATAGTAGGTGCTCAATACATATTTGTTGAAAAAATGAGTGAGTGAGCAAAGGAATATACAAATTTTATTCTGTCTGCAAGTCTTCAGTGAAGAAATTCTGGTAGAGGTACAGTAGTCCCCTGTTATCCATGGTTTCGTTTTCCATGGTTTCAGTTACCCACAAGCAACTGAGGTATAAAATTATTAAATGGAAAATTCCAGAAATAAATAATTCCTAATATTAAATTGCTTGAGTTGCACAATGAACTCACACCTGAGCTGTGAATCATCCCTTTGTCCAGCATATCCATACTATATTATATACAATACAATATTTTGAGAGAGAGACCACATTCACATATTTATCACAAAATTGTTCCATTTTATTATTAGTTATTGTTGTTAATTTCCCGCTGCACTTTTTAGAAATTAAACTTTAAAGTATGTATAGGAAAAACATAGTATGAATAGGATTCAGTGGAACTACTGTAATTATACCAAATTCTGATCCATGGGGTTCATAGTTCTGAGCTCTTTGTACAATATTTATTCTTGCTGCCGTTTTTCCCAATGTATTTTTTGTGGATGGAGAAGTTGGAAGAGTTAAGGAAATAATGCAGGAGTTGAGGGCCTTGGGTTCTGACGCCATTCTATTGATCATAATAACAACTAATATGCATATTGCAATTTTCTTCCAAAAGCTATTGTACTTAGTTCTCAAAATATCACTGTGAGGCAGATATTATCACCTTCATTTTCAAGTAGATAGGCAGCCTTAGAGAGATTCTCCCAGTGTCACTCAGGTGGTATTAGATCAGCCTTGATATAAACCCTGGTCTTACCATGTCAAAGTCTATGTTTATTTCATTGCACCATTGCCTCTCTAGCTGGGTTGTGTATGCTGGGAAGCCACTTCCCCTTTTTGGACCTTGGCTTCTTCACCTTGAAAATGCCCAGGTGATCTTTTAGATTCCTTCCAAATTTAAATTCTATGATTCTACGAGCTTCTTTTTGCTCCATCACCTATTTTTAAAAATTGCTACAGCTTTAAAAAGTATTGAAATAATAAGATTTTATTTCTGCTTGTAATTTCACAGCTCTTTCAAAATCTGACTCAGGTGCTAAAAATCAATTATGAAAAATTTCCCTTTCTTTTTAAGTAGTGCCTAGAAACAGAATACCTTGAAAAAGAATAAATTGGTTTTAAGCATCGTAACTTCATTATCTTTTTAAAAAATGCGAGTAGAATTTTTCTCTGAACTTATTTCAAAACTAAATATATGAATGAAAATATAGCCATTTTAAATATAGAAATATTTATATAATATTGTATTCTATATAATATAGAAATTATATATATATATAATGTTCTACATATAATACAGAAATTAGACCATTTGGAGCAGAATAAAAATAAATAAATATGAAATATTTATTTACCAAATAGCTAAATAAATAAACTTTTTCAAAAAGAAAAGGCAAAGCCTGGTCTTCAGTTTATTATTTATGCAGAAAATTCACTTTCTATGCAAAACATATGTATTATTCACATATAAACCGATAGAGTAAGTTTTATTTATTTCTTCATAGAGCATTTTTTTTTTGCCTAAAATTTTATTTGTGGCCATATAGAAAAAAACTTGCTTTTGGTGTCACATGAAAAAACTAAACACAGAAAAATCTGTATTTGCACAGCCTTTTTGCATTTTATTTTGCTAAAAAGTAGAATTCACACGGTCCAAAAAACAACATGCAAAATATTTTTGTGCGCACCTCTTACACACTATATTCCACTTCAGAAATCTTAAATTAAAAGAAATCCCCAAACAAAAGTAATGAATTGAAAGTTAACATTATAAAAGCTAGATTCCTAACACAAACACTGCAAACACAAGTCACTCAGTTGCAAAAAGTTAATGTTTATAACTGTTAAATAAATGTCAGCAATGAGACAAGAACTGTAGATCCAAAGTGTACTCCCCACCATGAGCTGTTAAAAATTGTTTGGTGTTGTAGGCCATCCATGATGTTAATCTGAAATAGATACAATGTTAACCCCTATGCTATGCCAAACTTACAAATATGGAGGAAACTATATTCAAACTACCTCCTTTCCCTTCTACCTTTAAAATTTTTTTGTTTTGTTTTGCATTTTGGTAAATAAAAGAGTCCCTCAAAATCTACACTAGCTCTGAAATGTAAAAAAACAAACAAAAAACAATTCAATACATGACTATGATGAAGTTCTCCTTTGAGATATTTCACTTTTCTTTTTAATGATTGCACACTTTTTAATGATTGTGTGTATGATATTTCAAAAGATATTTTTGGAATCTTAACTCTAGGGAACGTTTTTTTTCCTTTCCTCAAGACTAGTCCTTGATAATTTAATAGTTTGGTGTGGGGGGAGGGGTTGTTTTCTTTCTTTCTTTCTTTCTTTCTTTTTTTTAAGGGAAAACCTACCTAGAGCCTTTCTGTACAGTCAGCAACCTCCTTATCCCTGTAAATATGAACTTTCCAAAAATAACAGAATGCTCCAAGGTACTTATTTGCAACTCCTGAAAAATCTCCAGGCACTCCCTGCAGATTTTACTCTGCCTGGTGCTTTATATTCACTTTCTCACAGCACTAAGTTAACTAAGGGCCCTGTGGTAGGAGCATGTTTATATCCCTCCTGGTGCTCCCTGGGGGACATTGGTGGCTTTACCCTTGGAAAGAAACACAGGCCTCCTGCTATTTGCTTCCCTCTTTCTTGGGGAAAAGAGACATATTCAGGTGTAAAGTCAGTTCTTGGAAGCCTCAGTTCTCAGGAAAAAAAAAAAACACAAAGTGTTCTAATGCATTTTCATAAAAGATTTCAAGTATGTAAAGAGAAAATCCAAAATAGGAGTGAGAAGTGACTAGCAGTGAGTTGGAAGAGTGCCTAAGTATTGTGCTCAAGTGAGAAACATCCACTCTAACTGCTTGCTTCAATGCTATGTTCAATGAGTATAAGAGTGTCTCCTAAAAGGGAAAGAGACTTATATACTATTTCCAACCTCAGAAAATAAAGCGTCTCCCTTTATCACCAAACAGCTTTAAAATACTTAACTCAAACTATCACTAATATTTTAAAGAAGTTTGAAGACCCAAGTCTATTTCAATAAATACTTAAATAATTGCTAGATCAACCCAGCTCATACATTTTCAAAATACTGGCCAAAATGGCAAATGAGTATATACCAATCCATCTTTTTCTTCCAGCAGTCAACACAATGGTATATAACCAGTGTGCTCCATTTAAAGGAACATATGAGAAGGATGGTGCTGATCTGAGGTGGGAGAGCCTGCCAACCCATACATTCATTCTGACTGAGGTTGGCAGAATGTAAGTTTCCTCTTCCTCACCCTGAGTTTGGAGGTGTTTTCAGCCTGTTCCGCCATTCTGTTTCAGACATCTTCTTTTCCACAGGTCACTAAGCCTGCTGGAGGACCAGGTGCTGAGGAAGACTTCATAAGTGAGCTGTCATAGGCCTGGCAGTGAAATACATGCACATGACTGGACATTCATGCTAACGAACCTAACCGCATAAAGCAAAACAAGGGCCAAACACAACCCAGAGTCATTTAAAAATCTCTCACACACAGCAAAGCAAAACTGGAAAAACCCAATTTCACTTTCCTGTTACAATTCAAAAAGGAGCTAAGCTTTCTGGGGCATCAGGTGTTTCAGATTGAAAGAAGGGAGCAAAGGACCCATCTTTCCACAGCTGTCAGCAGTGAGCCAGAGCCCTTCCTCAAGCCAGGTCAATTGCCCAGTGGCTCCCAGAAGACATCGCTCTGGATGTCTGAGCTCCCTTTAGGATGTTCGAGTCTGTTCAAGGTCTGAAGTCAGATGTGCAGAGGTAGCTCCATGACTCTAGTAATGGAATATCACTTCCTTTTTTGGTGAGCAAAGCCCAATCTTCCTTAGCAAATAAACTCTCAGCTCTGACCCTAAAAATACCCTGCAGGGTGGACTGTTTGGCACTTCATTTCGATTGCCAGAGGAGCTCTAAAGAACTCCACAGAATGTTTCAGATTCTCTGTAACTGCTCTGGGCTCTGTCCCTGCTCTGGTGACCTCAGAAAGTATATCAGTTTGGGAAAGTTACTTTTTGTTTTTCTCTTTTCAGTTCTTAGAATTCTGTCCTAATGTCTAAAGTATGATTCCAGTCTTGGATTAATTACTAGCTTGGTTTAGGGATTTTCATTTGGAATCTAGTCAGAACTGTGCAAATACACAATCTGTATGCAGAAAAAAGACTAAAATTATACTTTAAAAGGGCTCAGTTACTTCCTGTCTTCCCCCTTTTCCTCCAAAAGAGATATCAGCCTCCTTGAATCCTTTGTTGCCAGCAGCAGAAGCAGCTCACCACCTGTCTGCATCAGAAGCCTTGGGCTCCCTAAACATTGACAGCGTGTGCATGCTTCTTGCACAGAGGTTTGTCTTTCTTGGAATAGAATGGCTGCCCCTCCAGATTCACGTGGCAGACCTGGGACAGAAAAAAGACTGGTGTGACACAGAGCCTTGCAACCCATGAGGCAAGGGGGACATAAGCAAAAGATTTCAGTCACCCTTTTAAGGAAGAGCACTGTCACGTGCAGATGGGAGGAAAGGCAACAGTGTGTTGAATGACTAAAGTGGACTAAATAAGTTGAACTATATAAAATTTAAGCCTTACAAACAGTAACATGGAATAAAACTCAAATCAAATTAAATTAGTAAAATTTAATGGAATAGGGGAAATATACATTAAAAAGCCCAATCGACGCTATCCAAAACTTATTAAAACAACAATACAAGTTCATAGATCAATATCCACTAAGATTATTAACATCTAGAGAAATGCCATCAATAAACTAAACACATCAGAAAAATTGTCTCCACTAATAATTAAATAAAATTAAATTAAAACATCCATAAATACCAATAGAGACCTATTAATCTAGCAAAATTTTTTTTAAAAAATTGAATGGCTTCTCACCTTTAACCTTTTATGACTATAGCCAAAAAGTGAAAAAAAAAATCAAAAGTCGGCAATGCCAAAAAGAAGCAGGCCTACTTGTACATTGCTAGGAACATGTAAATCAGCTCAGTCTTCTGTAGGGAATGTGGCAACAGTGAAGAGGAGAATTTTATATTACAGAAACTACTGCACAAAACAAGAAATCAATCTGTGCTCAACTAAAAACAAACTCGCTAAAATTTCTCTCAGTAGAGTGATAGTTAAGTAAATTTTTATGGTGCTTCCAACAAAATGCCACCACTAAAAAGATAAATCAAATATGGAAAAGTGAATGCAGGGAAATATTATATGAAAAAAAGGACCAAATTATACATTCTCATGATGGCAACATATGAGCAAGTTGAAGATGGAGACATTACAGAAGGAAGGGAGCTAAGTAATACTTGTTGAGGTATTGTGGGTCAAACAGGACGTGAGACACTCTATATAGATGATCACATTTAATTTTCAGAAAACCTTATGGAATAGGTATAACTTTTCCTCCTTTCACAATTGAAAAACTGAGGCTCAAGGATTTCCAGTTAAGATGACAAAGTAGGTAAATGCTCTGATTGTCTCCTCTTATCACCACACCAAAATTACAGCTAAACTACAAAACAAACATCAATGAGAATCACCTAAAATCTAGCTGAAGTTCCACAACTACGGACATAGAGAGGAAGCCACCTCAAGACTGGTGGTGGGACTGACGACATAAAATGAGTTGGTCCCACACCTGCATGTGGTGGTTGAGAATCAGGAGGGATATCTTGGCTGAGAAGGTCCCTGCTGATGAACAAGGAGCCACAGCCCCAAACCAAGCCTGCCAGCCCAGGGTTCCAGTGCCAGGGAGAGAAGTCCCCACAACTTCTGGCTGTGAACCAGCAGAGATTGTGATTGAGTGAGACAGAGGGCAGCTGGAGTTACAGATGCTCTTCTCTTTCTTAAATTTTTTTTCAATTATACTTGTCATACAAGATTATATTAGTTTCAAGTATACAACATGGTGATTAGACATTTATATAATTTACAAAGTGATCATCCTGATAAATCTAGTACCCATCTGACACCATACATAGTTATTACAATATTATTGACTATTCCTTATGCTCTTCTTCATATCCCCATGAGTATTTTGTAACTACCAATTTGTACCTCTTAATCCCTTCTCCTTTTTCACTCAGCCCCCAAAACCCTTCCCATCTGGCAACCATCAAAATATTCTCTGTATCCATGAGCTTCTTTCTGTTT
>PVKZ01005881.1:0-44527 GCA_004027375.1 Macroglossus sobrinus | reverse complement strand
CTGGGGCCACCCCACTGAGGGACCATCTCGTGCTTTAGGTCCTGGCCCAGACCCGCCTGGGAAATGGACGGTGGATGACACCAGAGAAAATCCAGGAGATGTACTCTGCAATCAAAGCCGACCCTGATGGCGATGGTGAGCTGCTTCCTCTCCGCAGTTCTGTCCCGGGAGCCTCCTGTCCCTCTATGCCCAACCTCTGCCGTAGCCAGGGCCAAGGAGGGGAGGGTCCCACCGTGTCCTCACCCCTGGGAAGCAGGCAGGAGCCAGACTCTCCCATTCACCTCCGAGACTCTTTTAACCTCATTAGGCAGAGTCTGGGGTGCGGCAAGTAGGGTTGCTGGCTGGCAGAGGGTAGAGTGGGCAGAGTGAGCGCAAAGGGACAGTGAGGCCAGCTTGAGCTTAGCCGTTCATCCTGCTCCACCTGCCCCTCTCCAGCCAGGCATAGGGTCCGCCCTAGCACACGGCATCTTCTTTCTGAATGAAGTCTCCCTTGCTTTCCTCTCGCCCACCTGGAGTCATTCTAACTGCTGGGGGTGGGTGTGGGCTGGGGAGCTCTCATGCAAGCGCCCCTGCTTTGGCAATAAGCTCTAGGAGGTTTCTGAGGGGTAGTCATCACCGTCAAGCCCAAGTTCTTGACCAAGTGGGGGAAGATACAGGACTTGGAAGAAAGGCCATGTGGCTGGTGAACCCAGAGTGGAGAATCCAGCTGGGACCTGTGGCTAGAGTGGCATCATGCTGTTACTGCCTCTGTGTACAGAACTGGTGACAGGGCTCACAGCCCTGAGTGTCCCCTACCCTCAGAGAAATCTGGGCCAAAGGGTGGAATATGTCTCAGCACTGGGTACAGTCTCCTTGGGATGGGACCTGAGGTCATGAAGAATTTGGGGGCCCAGCCCTAGCTTATAGCCTGTAGTTTGGAAGGCCCTGGACAAAACCTGGCACTAAATGCTCTCTTTCTTCACCTTCTACAGGACCGAGGGTGGTCACTGTGCTCTATAGAGCCAGGCTGTAGAGCCAGGGGCAATCTGTGGCCTCGAGTCCTGGCCATATAGCTCACACTTCCTCTGGAGAGCCTGCTCTGGCCAGTCTAATAGGGGTTGGGCTTTTTTTGTTGTTGTTAGGGGCCAAATCAGGGCTTAAACTGAGGGAAATGAACTTCTCTGGGTCTTCCTGTAGGGCCTGATGTGACAGAAGCCAGGTTCATCTGACCCAAGAGTCCCGGTTGGGTGACAGATGCACATGGCCCCCCAGTGCCTGAGGCCAGGGTGGGTAGGAAGGTGCGGCCTGCCACTGGGGCCTCCCCACGTGGGCTGGGTGGGCCCTGACGGCGGGTGCCCTGTGCAGGAGTACTGAGCCTGCAGGAGTTCTCCAGCATGGACCTTCGGGACTTCTACAAGCACATGAGGAGACACAAGGCCGAGTCCAGTGAGCTGGTGCGGAACAGCCACCACACGTGGCTCTACCAGGGGGAAGGTGCCCACCATGTCATGCGTGCCATCCGCCAGAGGTGAGCACCTGACGCCGTCCTGCCTGGTGCAGGCGCAGAGGACGGTGCAGGGTCCCCTCAGGAGCCCTGGGCTGAGGTAGAGAAGACAGGATTGATTAGCCAACTCAGGATTCGCCTCCACTTGTTGGACCAGGTTTGGGACCCATCCAAAGACAGGCAATTAACAGAGGCAAATTAGCCCTGTGGGCAAACAGTATACCTTTGGGACTAGAAATAGAGAGAATGTTTGTTTTATGCTAATTATCAAAATGACGTCTTATCTCTGAACGACCACAGGACCTCCTGCTTCTGAGCAGTCAAGGGGTTTAGATAATCTTCCTGGGGGAGTGTCCCCTCCCCAGTTTAGTGGAATTCTCACCTTTCTCACCTGGGGGGCTTCTCCTGCATCAGGGAGAAGGGCGCTTCACGATTAACTTCCTCCTGCTCCTATAGGAACAGTCTGGGGAGGCTTAAGGGGCTTCCAGGGGAGGTGAGCAGGGGCAGAGCTTGTGGCCAGCTCCTTCAGGGTGCCACCTTGCACGGGGCCGCCCAGCTGAATGCCTGCTGCCCACCAGGGTGCTGCGCCTCACCCGCCTGTCGCCTGAGATCGTGGAGCTCAGCGAGCCCCTGCAGGTTGTGCGGTACGGAGAGGGAGGCCACTACCACGCCCACGTGGACAGCGGGCCTGTGTACCCAGAGACCATCTGCTCCCATACCAAACTGGTAGCCAACGAGTCTGTACCCTTCGAGACCTCCTGCCGGCAAGTACCTCCCACCTGGGGGCCGACTTCAACTCCCAGACCAGGCACCCGCATGACACCAGCACGGCCTTGCCCTGTGGGCATGCCCCTTGCCATGGGGCCAGGGGAGCAGTGGGCCATGTGGATCAAGGATGCTCTAACCTCTGCCCCCCCAGGTTGTTTACCGGGTGTCAGGAATCTTATATCTCAGTGGTCAGACTGAGGTACCCACAAACACTGAAACTTGCCCCGAGCTCTGAGGCAGAGGCCAAGGCTGGAACCCCAGATCGTTCTGTCTCCTCCCCAGGCGTTGGTCCTGCCTCCACTGCTAGAGGCCTCAGCTTCTCCCTTTGAAGCTGTGTCCTCCTCCCCTGCCAAGACTGGGAGGCGGGCTTCCCCTTTTCCCGTGGCTGCTCTGGCTCAGTGCCGTCTGGTCACAGTCAGCCCTTCTGTGTGGCCCTGCATCGTCGGCTAGTCCACCTTTCCCAGCTGGCCCTTGCTAGTGCGCCTGTGAGCTGGGCCACAGAAAATATTGTCATACACAGAAAGAGACTAGATTTGTGAGAACAGGCTAAAGACATCTTGGGACTGACGTGCCCTCTTGTCACTGATCCCAGCCCGTCCCTCTGGCCTTTGGGAACCTGGGCAGCTGATCCTGCCCACAGGTAAGCCCTTGGGAGCATCCACAGCTGGGGACATGCTCAACGGCCCCCCTGCCTTACAGCTACATGACAGTGCTGTTTTATTTGAACAACGTCACCGGTGGGGGAGAGACTGTCTTCCCCGTAGCAGACAACAGAACCTACGATGAAATGGTAAGAGCCCACGGGGCTGTTCCTTAGTGGGATGGCAGGGCCTTGGGCAGATGTGGTGCGTTCATTCCTGCCTGGGTCTGGGATGAGGGCCCAAGTGGTCCCCCCTGGGCACATCTGACTGATTTCCCTCTGGCTACCTTTGGCTACTTGACCATGGCTCCTGGCCAAACAGTGGGGACAGCATGAAAACCCCACCACCCTGCTGCCCACAGAGTCTGATTCAGGATGACGTCGACCTCCGTGACACTCGGAGGCACTGTGATAAGGGGAACCTGCGTGTCAAGCCCCTGCAGGGCACAGCGGTCTTCTGGTACAACTACCTGCCTGATGGGCAAGGTGAGGGCCTGTGGCCAAGCTGAGGGTGCCCTGAGGGAAGCCTTCCTTTACCCAGACTGAACTGCCATCGTAGTGGATTATTTCTGCCCCTAGTGCCTCCCCAAAACCATCCTCAGTGGCTTTGGTGGCCTGTATCTTTGCAGCCTCCTGGGTTATCTGGACCCCTGTGATTCCCTGATACCCCTGCCTTCCAGCTCACTGGGCCTGGGGACACATGTCCCTCACCAGCCAAGGCTGGGGAGGGCTCTGGACAGGCCTGGCAACAAGAAAGCTGGTTTCAGAGGGTCAGTGGTGTTGACAAGACATTAGTTGGTGAGAGATGCCCAGCCCTCAATGAGGCCTTGAGGCCAGATGTTTGCCACCAAAGGTGTGCACCGTGGGGCCCACCCTTGCTGAGTCCTTGGGCTCTGAGGCCAAGCCCAGATCAGCCCAGCCTTGTGCCTCCCGTCCTCTCCCTGCTCACACCACCCTCCTCCCCTAGGCTGGGTGGGCGACGTGGACGACTACTCGCTGCACGGGGGCTGTCTGGTCACGCGTGGCACTAAGTGGATCGCCAACAACTGGATCAATGTGGACCCCAGCCGAGCGCGGCAGGCACTGTTCCAGCAGGAGATGGCACGCCTGGCCCGCGAAGGTGGCGCCGACTCACAGCCAGAATGGGCCCTGGACCGCGCCTATCGCGACGCGCGCGTAGAGCTCTGAGGAGAGTGCCGGCCCTGGCCCCCAGCCGCAGGTCGCCCGCCGCCCAAGGTCGGGGGCCTTGCTGTCCTCTTGTCCATCTGCAGGCCAAAGGCCTGGCCGACGTCTGGCCTCATCCCCACCTCCAGCCGCGATTAGGGCACAGCTCCTACACCCATGTTATTTATTGCGTACAGACCATGCTGCCCCGATGAATAAAAGCACACTCCTTTGAGCTGATTGGTAAAGGATCTCCGGCGGGCAGGAGGCGGAGCGGGTAGGCGGGGCTCGGCGAGCGTCACGTGAGGGGGAGGGTCGAGGGCGGCCCCGCCAATCGTGAGCCGGATTGCAGGGGGCGAAGGGTCATCATTGGACAGCGGCAGCGGGTCGCCCGGGCTCGGCTACCTGTTGCTAAGGGCGCTGCGGAGCAGCGCTGCGCGCCGGGAAGGCCGGTCTCGCGAGAGCTCATCTTCTTTCTTGGCGGTGGCAGCTGCTGCGGCTCCGGGGCCGACATGGACGCTCACGAGGACTACGTGTGGCCGCGGGCAACCTCGGAGCTCATACTCCTCCCGGTCACGGGTCTGGAGTGCGTGGGGGAACGGCTGCTGGCGGGTGAGGTTCGGTTCGAGGCGCGCGCTCGCGTGGGCGGGGCCACGGGACAAAGGGATGCCCCGAGGAGGGCGGGCGGCGGAGCCCTGGAGGTGGCGGGAATGAGGCCCGGCTGGAGGGGCCCGGGAAACAAAGAAACCAGTGTGGCTCCCGAGGCCCTTCCTAAACCAGCTGATGTGGAAAGGGCGGGTAGAGCCGTGGAAGGAGCGGGGCAACGCAGTCTTTTTGGAGGGAGGGGAAAGAGAGGTGTGTGGTCCCCGGGATGAGGTAGGCGGAGGTTTGGCCTCTTGGAAAGAGGTGGGGTGGAGAGTGCGGAGATGAGGATACCCCCAAGGTGGGCGGGTCCAGGGGGTGTGGCCTCGGCGGTCGGGCGAGACTTCCCGGCAAGAGTGGAATGAAGATCCTCTTGACAAGGATGAGGTTACGGGAAACGGGATGAAGTTTGGGCTGAGACCTTCCTGAGATGATGCGGGAAATCGATGTCCGTGCCCATCGGAGGAGGGACGGGTTGGGAAGGACAGGCCAGCAAAGACCTGGTACTTGAGGCCACAGAGCCCTGGGGAGCAGTGAGGCCTGACTGGAAGCCACTAGTGACTGGTGCTGCTGCTACAGAGTTTTATAAGGGTCTCAAAGCAGCCTACTGGCTCTCAAGCCTTGAGTGAGCTGCTGCCAATCCCAAGAGGGCTGGATGTGTAGCGGGTAGAGGGAATAGCTAGGCAGAAATCCAGAGAACCACAAGAGTGAACTAGGGGAAGAAAAGAGCTGAGTTCCTGGCAGAGGGTAAGCAGGCAGAGGCCTTGAGGATGAATTTGTCATTTTTTGGGGAAAGGGAATTCTCTGTTGCTGGAGCAGGGTCCAGACCGTTGTAGGTTTAGATCTGACTTTATCCCTAAAGGTGGTGGGGAGAGGCCCCATTGAAGGGTTTTAAGCGTTTTAAGCAGGGAAATGATTTAGGAAATGCAGGTTAGAAAGCTCATCAGGTGAATTCACCTGCTCCTGTGACTTCCAGTCTGGTTGATCTGGACTTCATACATGTGGCATCTGTACCTTTTTGTTGCCATAATTCGAGGCCATGCAGTAGCATTCTCTCTAGCTCGTCCTTGAGCCCTTCGTTTCTGATTCCAGCCACACTACCCAAAGCCCTTGCTCACCTCAGGGCCATCAAACTTGCTATTTTCTCTGACAAGAAAAGTTCAACACCCCCTGCATCCTGCCTGCTTTCCTCTGGCCAACCACTGCTCATCCTTGATTCCTCAGTCTACATGATATATCCTCCAGGTGGCCTCCCCTGACGCTCACCCAGTCTGGTTAGATTAGACCAGGGTTTCTCGATCTCAGCACTGTCGACCTTTTAGATCAGATCATTTGGTGTGTGAGGGGCTGTCTGCGCGTTGTAGGATGTTCAGCAGCATTCCTGGCATCCACTTCTAGACGCCAGCAACACAGCTCACAGTTGTGACAACCGAAAGTGTCTCCAGTCATTGTCAGATGTCTCCTGGAGGGAAAATCTCTTCCCCACCTCCCATTGAGAACCACTAGAGTAGACTCTCCCATTTTATATCAAGCAATTATGACATATCTTGTGTGATATTGTTAAGTGTCTGCCTAATCCACAGAGCAGGGTCTGTGCTTGTTTTATTCACTACTCCAGCATACAGTTCATGGTCTGGTTCTTAATTGATGTCCAATAAATATTTATTGAATGTCAAAAGATTGAGGTTGCAGACTATGAGTGACTGATGTTCTGGACCAAAGTCACTGTGGTGGGCATTTGCACACTCTTTAGAAAACGAAATCCACAGAACTTGGAGACAGAGAAGAAGTGTGAAGTTAAGAGGCGTAAGCTGTGGACTTTGTGATTTGGGCTGGGGGATGGGCAGATGGGCAGAGAGTGGTAATGGTTGTGGGAACAGGAGCATCACAAGCACTAAGGGTAAGCTAGTAGAGTGGGCGGTGCCTGCGGGGCAGCCCGGAGACGGCGGAGGGCCGTGGGAGGCACTGCTGCTGCTGCTTCTCCCCATCCATACGGAACATGCTCACATCTTCTGAGATACGGGGAAGAAGCTCCTGGAAGTCAGGAGGGCTTCTCCTGCGGTCCCAAGGTGGGAGGATTGTCTTACTGGGCCCGCCTCTCCCTTGGGGAGGGAGGAGCAGTTAGAATTCATGGATAGGTAGATGAGGTTAAGGATTTGGGACCTAAAGCTGAGAAGGTCCCTGTCTGAAGTTAGGTGGGAGAAGGAGGCTGTGACTTTGAGGAACTCGTGGTTGAGCCGGACGTCAGGAGTGACTGAGGGGGTCAGGACATCAGCACTAAAAGACCAGCCGAGGCTGCGACCAAAGCCTTGCCGGGTTCAGGCCTCCAGTGTCTGACATGTTCATGGCCACATGTGGGGAACTTGCCCTGCTCCCCGCCTCGTCTTCCTGGCTCCTCAGAGATAGCGGAGGGGTTCTGATGCGGCTTTTTGCCTCTGTCTAGGTGAGGGGCCGGATGTGCTGGTGTACACCTTGGATCTTGGCGGCCATCTACGGATGATGAAGCGAGTGCAGAACCTCCTTGGCCACTATCTTATTCATGGGTTCCGGGTGCGACCAGAACCCAGCGGAGACCTGGACTCAGAGGCCATGGTGGCTGTGTTTGGGAGCAAGGGACTCCGAGTTGTGAAGATGAGCTGGGGACAGGGCCGCTTCCGAGAGCTCTGGCGCTCTGGCCTATGGAACATGTCTGACTGGATCTGGGATGCGCGTTGGCTGGAAGGGAACATGGCCTTGGCCCTGGGACACAACTCAGTGGTGCTCTACGACCCTGTGATAGGGTGCCTCCTGCAGGAGGTGCCCTGCACGGACAGGTGCACCCTCTCCTCAGCATGTCTGATTGGGGACACCTGGAAGGAGCTGACCATTGTGGCAGGTGCTGTTTCCAACCAGCTCCTGGTCTGGTACCCAGCAACTGCTTTAGTAGACAGTAAGCCTGTAGCCCCCGACCGACGGGTCAGCGGGCACGTGGGCGTCATTTTCAGCATGTCATACCTGGAAAGCAAGGGCTTGTTGGCCACAGCTTCAGAGGATCGAAGTGTTCGCATCTGGAAGGTGGGTGACCTGCGGGTGCCCGGTGGTCGGGTGCAGAATATTGGGCACTGCTTTGGGCACAGCTCCCGTGTGTGGCAGGTCAAGCTGCTAGAGAATTACCTTATCAGTGCAGGAGAGGACTGTGTCTGCTTGGTATGGAGCCACGAAGGTGAGATCCTCCAGGCATTTCGAGGCCACCAGGGCCGTGGCATCCGGGCCATAGCGGCCCATGAGAGGCAGGCCTGGGTGATCACCGGGGGCGATGATTCGGGCATCCGGCTGTGGCACCTGCTAGGGCGTGGGTACCCGGGTTCAGGGGTCTCAGCTCTCTGCTTCAAGTCTCATAGCAGGCCAGGTGCCCTCAAGGCTGTGACGCTGGCTGGCTCATGGCGAGTAGTGGCAGTGACTGATACAGGGGCCCTGTACCTCTATGACCTCGAGGTCAAGTGCTGGGAGCCATTGCTGGAGGACAAGCGCTTCCAGTCCTACTGCCTCCTGGAGGCAGCCCCTGGTCCCGAGGGCTTTGGACTGTGCGCCATGGCCAATGGGGAGGGTCGTGTCAAAGTTGTCCCCATCAATACTCCGACCGCAGCCGTGGACCTGACCCTGTTCTGTGGGAAGGTGCATAGCGTGAGCTGGGCCCTGCGTGGCTACGAGGAGCTCCTATTGCTGGTGTCGGGCCCTGGCGGCGTGGTGGCTTGCCTGGAGATCCTAGCGGCGCCCTCTGGCAAGGCCATTTTTGTCAAGGAACGTTGCCGGTACCTGCTGCCTCCAAGCAAGCAGAGGTGGCACACGTGCAGCGCCTTCCTACCCCCGGGCGACTTCCTGGTGTGTGGAGACCGCCGGGGCTCTGTGTTGCTGTTCCCCTCGAGACCAGCTCTGCTCGAGGACCTGGGGGTTGGCGGCCAGGCTGGGGCTGGCACTGGAGCACCGGATGCGGGTAGTGGCAGTGATGGGGGTGAGAACGCCATGGCTGAGTGGGGCCCTGTGTCCACCCTCCGTTCTCTGCATGGGAAGCAGGGTGTGACCTCGGTCACCTGCCATGGTGGCTATGTGTACACCACAGGGCGCGATGGTGCCTACTACCAACTCTTGGTGCGATGTGGCCAGCTGCAGCCAGTCCTAAGGCAGAAGACCTGTCGAGGCATGAACTGGGTGGCTGGGCTCCGCATGATGGCTGACGGGAACTTGGCCATTCTGGGTTTCCATGCCAACGAGTTTGTGGTGTGGAGCCCCCGGTCACATGAAAAGCTTCACATCGTCAACTGCGGTGGAGGGCACCGCTCCTGGGCCTTCTCTGATACGGAGGCGGCTATGGCCTTTGCCTACCTCAAGGATGGGGATGTCATGCTGTACCGGGCTCTGGGTGGCTGCACTCGGCCACACGTTATTCTCCGGGAGAGCCTGCATGGCCGTGAGATCACGTGTGTAAAGCGCGTGGGCTCCATCATCCTGGGGCCCGAGTTTGAGGTGCCCAGCTTCATGCAGCCTGACCACCTGGAGCCTGGCAGCGAGGGGCCCAACCTGATCGACATCGTGATCACGTGCAGCGAGGACACCACCATCTGCGTCCTGGCCCTCCCCACGGCTACGGGCTCAGCACGGGCACTCACAGCTGTTTGTAACCACATCTCCTCGGTGCGTGCAGTGGCCGTGTGGGGCATTGGCACCCCAGGTGGCCCTCAGGATCCTCGGCCAGGCCTGACTGCCCATGTGGTGTCCGCGGGGGGCCGGGCTGAGATGCGCTGCTTCAGCATTATGGTCACCCTGGACCCCAGCACCCCAAGCCGCCTCGCCTGCCACGTTATGCACCTTTCATCCCACCGGCTGGATGAGTACTGGGACCGGCAGCGCCATCGGCACCGGATGGTCAAGGTGGACCCAGAGACCAGGTGATTCGGACTGCCTGGAGTGGCCTGGGGCGGGGCCAGGCAGGGCTCCGCTGACAGCTGTGTGTTCGCTGCAGGTACATGTCCCTGGCTGTGTGTGAGCTCGACCGTCCTGGCCTTGGCCCCCTTGTGGCTGCAGCCTGCAGTGACGGGGCGGTGAGGTAAGAGACCAGGGCCCAGGGGGGTCCAGGGGACAAAGGATGTAGGGTTGTCCAGAGTGGCTTCTGAGCTGGGCCACCCTTCCCGCCCCAGGCTCTTTCTTTTGCAGGATTCTGGACGGCGGCTGCAGCTGCTGGCTGAAACCTTCCACCACAAGCGGTGCGTCCTCAAGGTCCACTCCTTTATACACGAGGCACCCGGCCAGCGGCGGTAAGAGGGGCTGCGTGGTGGTCCTGCACGGGTCGGTGGGGGCTCCCGTTGCTTTCCATCTCCACCTCCCCAACTGACCCAGCCGCCCTTTCCTGGCCCCCAGGAGATTGTTTCTGTGTAGTGCCGCCACCGATGGCAGCTTGGCCTTCTGGGATCTCACCACCGTGCTAGACCACGGCTCCACTGTCCTGGAGCCTCCAGCAGACCCCGGGCTTCCCTACCGTGAGTAGCCAGGGTGTGGCTATGGCTGACCCTCCCTGCCTTCCACTTTACCTTCATCCATGTGGCTGCTGGACCCTGACAACCATCTTTTTTCTCTAGGACTGGGCACCCCCTGCCTGACTCTCCAGGCTCACAGCTGTGGTGTCAACAGCCTGCACACCTTGCCCACACCTGAGGGCCACCTTGTAGCCAGTGGCAGTGAGGATGGCTCCCTCCACATCTTTGTGCTTGCGGTGGAGGTGCCAGAGCTGGAAGAGGCGGTGGCGGGTACTGAGCTGGTACCCCAGCTGCATGTGCTAGAGGAATACTCTGTCCCCTGTGCACATGCTGCCCATGTGACAGGCCTCCATATCCTGAGCCCAAGCCTCATGGTCTCAGCCTCCATCGACCAGCGGCTGACCTTCTGGCGTCTAGGGCACGGTGAGCCCACCTTCGTGAACAGTACGGTGTACCATGTGCCAGATGTGGCCGACATGGACTGCTGGCCTGTGAGCCCCGAGTTTGGCCACCGCTGTGCACTTGGGGGCCAGGGACTTGAGGTTTACAATTGGTATGACTGAGGTGTCCCGCGGTGGCCGGCATGCTGGGCATGGGGCCTGCTCGCAGACAGTGGAGCAGGAGTGACTGTGCCCTCGCCTGGTGTGCCTCAAGGGGAGGAGGCGGCGGCCGCAGGCTCCTGACCTCAGAGCAGGAACCGGAGGTGAGCAGAGTGCCAACTGGGCAGGTGGGACTACGCCCCATGCCCCACAACGGAACAGAGCTTTGTAACAATTTATTTGGCTCTGGGTCTCCAACAAAATTTTTTTTCCCTCCCCCCAGTTGCCGACTTTGTGAACATTCCCAGTACTGGAGTCTCTGTGGCCTTAGATGTGGCTCAGTGGAGGGAGACCCAGCATGGCTAGGCCAGTGTGGAGCACTTCACACACAGCCCGTAGAAGCTGCAGGCGGGCAAACATTTGACCAAACAGGTGTGGCCGAGGCTCCTGGAGGAGAGAAGGGGCCTGCTGGGCTCGTCCTTTGCTTCCCCTGCCCCTCACTGACCCCCGTTGACTGTGCGCTTACCCCTAGGATGTGTACGCGGTTGTAGTATGAGCTGAAGTCCATGCTGAGCTGCACCAGGAGCTTGCACACCTAGAGACAGAGACTGAGTCACTGGCCTGTCTCTTTGCTCTTGGACCTTGACCAGAATAAAGAGAGTGCGGTGTCTGTCCTGGTCCTCTCTGCCTTACCGTCTCTGTGCGTGCAGTGATGTGGAGCCCTGGCGCCGAGTGGTCCAGGGATGCTGTCTGGCTCAGCAGATCTGGGAAGGGGAGGACACTGTTGAAGAGCAGCAGCCACTCGCCCTGTGGGGAGAAGGCTGCTGAGAGGGCAAGTCCGCGCCTCCTGTGGGTCCCCGCTACCAGGAGGGGCACTCACCTCATCATGCAGCAGTGAGAAATCCAGACTGCTCACAGGTGGAAAAGTGGGGTACAGACCTTGTTCCATGCCGTGCTTGTAACCCTCAAAGAGCGTGGCGAGACGGGCACAATTATACATGACAAAGATGCCACTCTTGGTGCCCTTAGTGGAAATGCTGCTGTCGGCAAGGGTCAGGAGGAGCTGAGGAATGGGGGCACAGCTGCAGTGAGGGAGGGAGGACAGCCACCACACACCTTGTCCCCCAGTCCTGGTCCTGTGGGGCACCCAGGCTCACCTGACTCTGTGGGGCTGTGCTTAGCATCTCAAACTTGATGGTGGCCACGGAGAGGACCCTGAAGGTTTCCGTCCAGGCTGGGTCTGAGGGAGTAGAGGTCAGTGAGTCTGCAGGTGAGCAACAAGGTAGGGGTGCAAATGACCTGCCCCCGCCCCACAGCAAAGCCAGGGTCTCCCAGGCGCACCTTGTGCCAGGTCTCTGCTGTGCTTCAGGGCTGAGGCCTTGCACACCTGGGCGTGCCGGTACCTGCATTTTGGAAAAAGAAGAGGGCTGGTGGGCAGAGTCCCCACCTCAACTACCCTGGCTTGGTGGCCTGCCTTCTGGCCTGACTTACTTGTAGTATTCGGGGGCAGTCAGGGTGCCAGCTGCATCAGCTACTTTCACGGGGCCACAGACCAGGTGCTTCTGGCAGGAAGACAGCAGGGGCTCAGCCAGCAGACAACACCCTCCAGCAATGAAACCCGCGAGGAACGGAAATCTGGTGTGTGGACTCCCCTGCCTTTTACCACCAGGCTTAGTGCCACCCTCTCAAGCCCCTCAGGGCACAGTCCCGCTAGTCTCCAGTGTCACCCAGGATGCACCTCCAGATCCCATCTCCTGGGACTCTACCTGCTGCACTTGCCCACTCACCAAGCCTAACGTCTCCCTAAAGCCAAGAGTCCCCTTTTGGACCAGCTGTCCCCTTGACAGGTTTTCAAGGACCCTCTGAATCTGGGGGAGCTCCATCATCACTAACTTGGCTGAGAGGAGCCTGGTTATCCAACTTCCGCCAAAGCAGGTCCAACTTTTGTTGCTGAAACTCCTCCTCACAGCTCACCACGTGCACTACGAGGCAGCCATCTGCATCAGGGTCTCCACCGGCAGCCTGTAAGAACAGTAACTGCGGAGATACAGGACACCTGGTGTGCTAGAGGCCTGCAGGGGTGGGAGTCGGTCACTAACCAGGTCTAGGGAGCTCACCTCAGGCCAGTGCAGCACAGCCGCTTGCAGCTCTGCCAGCACGGACAGCAAGTCCTCAGTCACTGCAGAGGGAGGGAACAGAGGCGCTGGGGCTACCTGGGACTGAAGGGGTCCCTGCCTTTTGGCCCTGCTAGGCTCCAGGTCCTACCCAGACAGTTTTCCAGGTTGGGGTCATAACCAGCTGTGCGTCCCCTTTCTTCCACCAGCTCCTTCAGGCACACGTTGCCCAGGACGCCAGGGGGCAGGGCTTCCCTGTCACCCGCAGGGTTAAGCTCTGCCAGTGTGCGGCTCCTCAGGGCTTCGGTCGCGGCTCGCTCCGAGGCAACGGGCCAGTCCACCCGCAGCTGCTGCAGGAAGGTCGACATGTGCCGGTCCCGCACGGCAGGCACGAGGCGCACACTTACCCTGCGAAGCCAGGGCGGCCGCTTCAGCCTGAGCACGGGGCTCGGGCTCACCCCTACTTCCCACCCGCAGCAGCCAGTCCCCAAGGTCCGCGCCTTCTCTCTTGCCCCACAACTCCGCTCACCCGTGGGCGTGCAGAGCTCGTGCCAAGTGATCGGCCACGAGCACGGCGCGCAGCTGGCTCAGACGGAGCGCGCACGGGGCGGCGCGCAGCGCAGGGCAGTGCAGGAGGACGCGCGGGCCCGGCGCGGCGGGCGCGGCGGGCGCGGCATAGTCGGCCACCGCGCCGAGCACGCGCTCGAAGACGGCGGCCCGCTGCAGCTGGAGCTCCAGGCCCGCGGACGTCCGCGCGCAGCGCAAAACCGGGGCCACGCCTGGGCCCTGCAGGCCGGCCACCGCATGGAACACACCCTCGGGCACCTGCAGGAGGACAGGCGGGTGAGCGGGCCGCGGCGCTCCAAACCCCTCGTGGCCGCAGGTCCCGGCCCGGCCCACGCCCACCTCTCCGTCCCGGAAGCGCGCCTGTAGCGCGCGCTGCGGCGCCAGGAAGTCTCGGGCACGTAGGTGGCGGGCGCGCGTCTCCTTGAACCAAACAGGGCCGCCAGGTCCCAGGGCCGCGTTGAGGGCTCCCAAAGTCTCCTCGACCCCAAGGCGCCCCGTCGCCATGGTGACCGGAAGGAGCGAGCGGACCCGGAAGCAAAATGTCGGGAGGTCGAACTTCCGGGAAGGCCGAGTGGCGGGGGCGGGCATCCGGTCCCTGAGTGGGCAGGTGCACCAGAGGGAACCGTGGCGGCAGCTTTAGACCGATGGCCGAAGCCCGGCCCAGCTGCCATGTTTGGTCCCAGGTCCGAAATTTCGGGGTCCTTCCGGGCGTAGGGTTCTTTTGCTGTCACCCGTGTTACCAGCCAGGGCAAGGATCCTCGCGACCTGGTGGGGGCTCCTGCTCTCATCGAAATCTTATATTTCTGTATTTGTGATAACGTTTAATTTTCTCCATTATATACATGAACACAACATTAAAAGTTCATTACGAATTGCCATTGGAATAGGGCAGCTAACATTAATGCCACCTTCACGACCTAAAGAAAAATCTCATTTAAAAAAAATTTGTGTTCTGCGGTTTCAGGTTATTTTTAAGTATTTCCTCTTTTGAAATATGGGCCATCTTTATTCCAAATAAGCCCTCCCCCCCGATAGAATTGGCGGTTTTCTTCTCTTGATTTTTGAGAAATTAGTACTGTCGTGATGGTTTTCCGAATTTCCAGCTTTGAAAGCTTTCTCTTTTAATCTGCGTGGTGTACTTTAACAGGGATCCTCCCGCTTCCTGGTTTAGGCAACCAGCTATTGTGAGCCAGCTAAACCATGTGACCATGAGAAGAGCCAGCTAAAGAACACTTCAGCTGGAGCATCCTACTCCTCTTCCAAAGAGAAAGCGTTTCCCTGTGCCACGACGGCCACCACATGTTTTCACTTCAAAGTAACTTAAATCCCCTTTTCCGTGGCTCAGCACGGAACTCTGGGAAAACCGTGCTCTCTGCCCTGGAGCAGTGAGAGTGCCCAGAGCTCAGAAAGGAGGGGACCCTAGGGGCAGGAAAAGCTTGGCAAGGCCCTCCTTGGGAGGCGCCGAAAGAGCACTGGGCGGACACGACATTCCCGATGGCTTCTTGGGTGCCCACTCAACGGGAGTGATCGTGTCATTCCAAAGCGCTTTCCATGCCGCAGGCGCGCTCCACGGGGGCAGTTGTTTACAGGGTTGGGGCTGGAGGCCAGCTGGGGACTTCAGTTACTCTCTGAGCACGAAGACGGTTGGGGTGGTTTTTCCCCAGGAAGTGAAGGGCTATCTTTAGCGAGCTGCGGACTGGGGCGGCCCCGTGGGACTCAGCGCCATTGCAGCCCTATCCGGAGGCCTTGAGTCCGACCTCCTCACCAGTGCTATCTATCCCCGGGTTCGAGATGGCCACCGCCCAGGCTCTCCGATGTCTACACCCGTCACTTCCAGCCTGAGGGTGCACTTGAAAGGAACGGGGACCACACGATCCAATGATGAGTGGAGGTCAGGGGCTCGACCACCCCATCTGGACCAGGACGCTGCTCAGGCAGGAGAGCAGGGAACGAAATCCAAGTGCAGCTGGAATGCTCTGGAGACAACAGCTGCTTTTGGGATTCCGTTGCCCGCTGTCCAGCCGTGGGGCGGGGGGTGGGTCCCTCGTCCTAGGGCCAGATTAGAACTCCCCCATTCCCAGGCCCAGGAGGCGGACCTAGGAGTAGGCGATGAAACCGAGTCTAGTGGGAACGAGGAGCTCACCTGGGCCCCCAAACAAAAGGAGAGGCGGTGGGGGCCTCCCCTGGGACCGAGTCCCGATCCGGATTAGATCCGCGGGGTAGGATTAGTCCTGTTGGTCCCATGCAGCCAGAGCCACTGGTGCGGTGACGGTGGAGGGGCGGGCTTCCGGATCAGCCAAGAGGGAAGCGTGCCCGTGAAGCCGGGGAGGAAGTAACCCCGCGCGCTAGCCTCGAGGACACCCCCGCACCCAGAGCCCTTTGTCCGGTAAAGCTGCCAGAGCCCGGAGCGTTAGGGGCCCCAAGTGGGCCCGCACGGCAGCGACCAGACCCCCGGGAATCCATTGCGACTGTCCTCGTCTGCGCCGAGCCTCCTGTCCGCCCTGAGGCCACGACGCGGTGGGCGCGCGGAGATGCCTGAAACCCGCGCGGACGCCAGCGACTCTCCCGCGCCAGGAAGCCCTCTGATTCGGCTCTAGCAGGGGGTAGGAGAGTCTCGGGACGCGAGCCGACTGAGCCAGGACAGGGCGATGTTCCAGTCGCTGTCTAGTTCAGTGTGTGGTCCGTTCCGGCCCGGTCGGTCCCTTACGAGCACCTGCAATTGCCCTACCACGGCGTCCCCTTCCGCTTGTTCTGGCCGCAGACTGGAGCCATTTTAAGGTGAAACCACCCGGTCACGCCCCCTCGCGCTCCCGAGAAGCCAATCCACGCGCGGCCACGCCCCGTGCGACGCGCGACGGCGACACCAACGGTCGCGCGGGTGACGGTTAGGGTGGGGCGTGATTTGGAGGTGAGCGGGGAAAACTTGAGCCGCCTGCCTGCCCAGCCCTCGGAACCCGACGCCCCAAAGCCGGGATTAGGGGCTTGGAGGCTGGCACCACGCCTTGGCCAGGTGTACGGGACTCGGCCAGGTGTGCGGCCGCCCCGCCCTAGGCCCCAGGAGCCTTGTGTGATGGATGAGAGCCGGGGGCCAGGCCGCGGCTGGGGCCCAGGCAGTGCCCTGAGGCTGGCCCCGCCAGCAGGTGTCAGGCTCCCCCAGGACGGTCTGTGGGGGCCCAGGGCGGGGCGCGCAGCAGGTGCAAGCAGACACTGGAGCCGCTCTGGGGGACGCACCCTCCTGAGACAGATGGCACCGGCCCACTCCTGCGCTGGAGGAACTGCGCGAGGCCCTCCGCGACGCAAGGGGCGCTGTTATGGCGCTGGGCTAGGCTCCGCTGCGACCCCGCTGACCCAGCGTGCTGTTCGCAATGGTCGCCGCGTTCGTGCTTCGCGGCCTCTGCCGTGCGCGACCCGCTCTCCGCTGTCCGCTCGCCGATCTGCAGTGGTGAGCCAGGCCCCAGCACCCCTGACCACCCCATCGCTCCTGGCCGGCGGTCCCCCAGACCCTTAACCATACCCCTCCGCAGGGCCCCACGGCGTGGGCATCGGCTCACGCCGGCGGATGACGAGCTGTATCAGCGGACGCGCATCTCTCTGCTGCAACGCGAGTCCCCGTACGCCACGTACATCGACAGCTACAGCAGCCGCGGCTTCGTGATCAACGGAAATCGCGTGCTCGGGCCCTGCGCGCTGCTCCCGCACTCGGTGGTGCAGTGGAACGTGAGCGCTTCCCGGCAATGAGAAGCCGAGGGCCAGAGTCCCAGGCCTGCTCCCGGGTTCTGTCCTTGGCGAACTTGGCTTTTGCGTGGCCCCGCGTGGAGCAGGTCTGTAGGGCAAGTTGCGTGGATTTGTTTAACCTGCCTCCTCCCCACACAGGTAGGATCCCACCGGGACATCACGGAAGAAAGCTTCTCTCTCTTCTGGATGCTGGAGCCCCGAATAGGTATGGGAGAGGGGTAGAGCTGAGGTCCCAACCCCAGAAAGCCACCCCCACCCCAGCCTGTCAGCAGACCTGGTTATAGAGTAGCTGCCCTTGTCTTTCCCGCAGAAATTGTAGTGGTGGGTACCGGAGCCCGGACTGAGCGGCTGCCGCCCCAGGTGCTGCGAGCCATGAGGCAGCGGGGCATCGCGGTGGAAGTGCAGGACACGGTGGGTACCAGGACCTGGGGCCGCTGAGGAGAGTCCAGGCCTGGCCCTAGCCCAGCTGATGCTAGCTCTCTCTTTGCAGCCCAATGCCTGTGCCACTTTCAACTTCCTGTGTCACGAAAACCGAGTGACAGGAGCTGCCCTCATCCCCCCACCGGGAGGGACCAAGCTCACATCTCCAGTCCAAGCTACAGAATGAACCACCAGGAACCGACCCGACCTGTCCAGGAGGGCTCTGGCACCTTTGCAGAGAGCAGGGGTTCCCAAGGCATTCACAAGACCCTCCCCTGTGGCACTGTAATGCTTTTGCTTGCCAGCAAATTAATAATTTAATCCACTTATCTCATTTTGTACTAGGTGTGTTGCTGGCTAGGATCTTCTAGGTCAATGGGGTCTTGGTGGGGGTTGCGAAGAAACCAAGGGGTCACCTTTTCACCTAAACTGTGGCCTCTCAGAGGCCAGGAGGTAGTATATACACCTGTTCCAAATTGCAGACCTATCTCCTTGCTCAGGAAGATTTGAAGTCATCTCAGTTCTTTCTCCACAAGGTCCTTTTAGAGATTCAAGTTAGGGCTGTTCCCTGACCCCTCCCCTAAGCAGCCACTGTCAGAATCAGATTGAACACGTGGGAGCCAGAGCAGTTCAGAGCCAGCTTGTGAACCAGCTTGTGAACCGCCTTGGGAGGCACTCTGGAACCTCGTACTACCCCCTTCCAGGTCCACAGTGCACCTCTACCTCAGGGTCCGAGGCTTTCCCTGGAAATGAGGGTGTTGTGTGTGTGCATCTGTGATGTGGCTGCTGCAAAGGCCCATGTGCCTCATAATGTCAAAAACCAAGCATCACTTTTTTCAAACTTTTATTGAAAAACCAAGGAGATGCACTGTATTTTTCAGAAAAGCCGCTTCTCATACCTGTAAGCAGAAGGACCAGCTGTGAGGTAAGGGCAACAGGAAGGAGGCAGAGCAGAGACCTCCACCCCGAGGCCAGGGTGGAAACGGGTTGGTCACTTACGAATGGAGGCTGTGCACGCCACCTTCCACTTGTGCTGAGGATGTTCTTTTCTCAAACTTGAGCTCCCCAGAATACATCATGGCTCTGAAAAGGGGCAGATGTCAGACATGGGTAGCTGGCCCTGGACCAGCCCCTCAACCCACGTCCGAACTCCCTAGGCTTACCGCACTTGGGTCAAACTCTTGGCACCAATATCTTGGCAGGAGTGCTGGATGCCAGCAATCAAGTAGGGGACAAATTTGTGGATGGACCCTTTGTCTTGCACAGCCCCAGACACCCCTTGGGCCACCTTGATTTTGTCAGCTTCACTGCAGGCAAAGGCAACAGACATGGACAAGGTCAAAGCCGAGATGAGGCTGTTAGTGCAGCATTGGTATAAAGTAACTGATCACCTGTCCCACCTGAAATATCGGTTCTGGCTGCTGAGATGCTTGTCCATGGCGTCGAGAGAGCCCATACCACGGTATTTCTTTAGCCGAATCCCATCAGAGAAGAAGTACTCGCCAGGGGCCTCAGTGGTAGCAGCCAGAAGGGAGCCCATCATGACTATGGACAGATAGATTGCTGGGGTAGACCCTCAGTGGCATTGGGGAGGAAGTCCCACCAGGTTCTCTAGATGCTGGGCCTCACCTGTGGAGGCCCCAAGGGCCAAGGCTTTGGCGATATGGCCCACATTTTGGATCCCTCCATCAGCGATGACAGGAACACCAAAGCGCCGTGCATATTCTGACACCTTGTACACTGCTGTTGCTTGGGGCCGCCCGCAGGCTAGCACTGTTAAGAGATGGAGGAACTGATGGGTGGGTGGAGTTAGTGGGGACAGGCAAAGGGCACTGTGGCCACAACTCTGCATCCAGAGCTCTCAGCTATACCTGTACCAGGACTGCAGCCTGGCTGAGGACAAGTCATTTCTGGGATGGCTACTGCCTCCCTGCTTTGAACAGTACAAAGAGCTGTGATGGCCATCACTCACCCTTGCGTGTGCACGTGCACGTGTGCATGGCCCAGGGCAGCCTCAGGCACATGCAGTCAGCAGCTGGAAAAGCCCCGCCCAACTGGTATCAGGTGGGGTAGGGGTCACCGTGCAGTTAGTACCCAGAGGACCACCCCTTCCTACATGGTGGGCAGCTCAGGCAAGATCTGGGCAGTGGTTGTGTGGAAGGAAGAGTGTTTCCGAGTTGGTCCCTGAGGGGCACCTGCTGCAGGAGATGTGGGCAGAGCAGAGCCTACCTGGGGAAGGACATCCTGCCCTGTAAAGATTTCAGGAAGAGGAGGGGGAGCTATGTTCTCGAGCAGCCCCCAAAACCATGGTCTGTCATTCAGTCTGCCCTGCCCACCCGACAGCACCACAAACCCCGGGAGCTACAGCTACAGTCAACCAAGCAGCCGGGCAGTGGGCAGCTGGGCCGGGCTAGTGGGCCGGGCCGGACTTACTATAGCAGCCCGTGACAGTAGAAGGGCATTTGGGGCTGTGGGACTTTATGTCTGGAGGGATCTTGGGAGCCGCTAAATAAAACAAACAGACCAGAGTTTAGAGAGGGCGCAGAGCAGGAGCAAGGAGGCCAGGCTAGGCAGGGGGAGTGGCAAGTGAGGAATGACGAGAGCTCGTCTTGCTTCCAGCATGTCACCCATCCAAGGGGCCTCTTTGGCCCTGTGGCTGCCCCTATTGGAGGACTCATTTAGTTCCCAAGAGAGCGCCTGGCTCCAGGGCATGTGTATCTTAGGGCCCTGCCAAGGCATCTTCTTACCTTCCTGGGTGATGCAGATGGAGCCACTGCCCATGCCCACCCGCAGGGCATCTACACCAGCATCAATGAGATTCTTGGCCTGAGCCGCTGTGACCACTGCAATGAAGAGCAGGGAAAGGCTCAGGTAAAGGTCTAGGGGGGAGCCTAGCTTCCCTACCCTTGTCGCGCTTCTTTCCGTGCCCATGTTGCCTCACCATTGCCCCCAATGACCTGGAGATTGGGGTATTTCTCTTTGATGTACTTGATCATGTTGATCTGGAAGATGGAGTTTCCTTGGGAAGAATCCTGGGGACAGGGAGGAAGTCCCGGTGAGACGGGTATGACAGCTGCCCCGTCCGCCCCACCCTGCCTGTGTGGTAGCTCACCAAAACAACTGCGTCCACACCGGCCTGGGCTAGCAAGTCCAGCCGATACTTGTCATCTTCATGCGTGCCGATGGCTGCTCCACACAGCAGCTGCTTCTTGGTGTCTTTGGAGGCCAGTGGGTAATCCCGGTTCTTCTTCAGGTCTGTCCGGGCAATAATGGCCACCAGCTCGTCGTCTTCATTCACGATGGGCAACTTTCCTGGGGGCAGAGCAGAACATGAATCAGGCCCCGATCGTTGGTTAGAGAGCCCTTCCTACCCCAAGGACTCACCTTTCTTGCTGCGCTGCAGAATTTCATTTGCTTCCTTCAGCGTGATGCCTGCTGGGGCTACCACCAAGTCATCTCTCTTTGTCATGATCTAGGAGGGAGGGGAGCTGTGAGGAAGGGCCGATCAGAGACTAGAGCTCCCAAAAGGCCCTGCCCTTAACGCAGGGGCAAGGTTCTAAAGACCAGGTTCACAAACCTACATACAAACCACCCACCTCAAGTGAACCCAACAGTCCCTGCAGCCATCTAGTGGCAAGTGTGAGAACTGAAAGGACAACATGGTATATGGAGCAGCCTGCTACACTGTGAAGCAGGGCCAAACCAGACTGGTAAGGGAATTAGAAGAGGCGGCTGAAGTTGGTCCTTAAGCACTGCCTTCAACTTGGGGGTGGCAAAGCGTACATGCTGGCAAACATTTGGGTAGACTGAGAGTCTCTGGTGGGGTGGGGCTGCAGGAACCCCATGAAGTGATCAGAAACGTGGCTAGGCACTCATCTTTCCTGGACAGCAGAGGCCCTCAGAAAAGCCATTCAGGCAACAGAAGCCAGGTTGCCAGAGCTTGCCTTGGCTCTGCCAGTGCACCCACCTCTTCCAAAAACCGGTCGTGCTCCTCTTCCTTGAGAAAATCAATGTCCCTTGAGGAGATGATGCCCACAAGGCGGCTCCCCATCCGGCCCGTGTCGGTGATGGGGATGCCACAGAAGCCATGCCGGGCCTTGGCTTCAAACACGTCCCGTACTCGATCCTTGGGGCTGAGGACTACAGGGTCCGTAATGAATCCCTGCTCGTATTTCTGGAAGGGATGGTGAAGAAGGGCATTTCTGAACTGCTTTCATCAGGCTCTTTGTCTGAAGCCTGAGGTCTGTGCCAACACCTCCTTTGGCAGTGCCATAGGATCAAATCACATAACACCTCAAACCCTGGGACAGGAGACGTGGGTTGGCTGTAGGCACTGTCCACCTGGTCCTCTTCTGTGGCCTTAATACCCAGGGTCTCAGGCTTTATGCTCAGGAATTCAACTCCACAGTGGAGATAAAAGGATCCTAAATGGGGAACAAAATAAATCCCCCACTCCCACCCTGCTCCACCTCAGTGCAATTCCCAGGGACTCCTGACCACGATCCTTGCCCTACTGACCTTCACTTTTCGAACTTCGTTGGCCTGGAATTCAGGTGTACAGTTGTGGTGAAGGAAGCCAATACCACCTGTCAGCTGCAGAACAAACAGAAGACAGGAGAAAAGTGAAAAGAATGAGAAATGAACGACTATGCTTTTCGGAAAGAGAGATCAGGCCCCTGTTCCTGTCCTGACTCCCCAGGGTGCTCACCGCCATAGCTATGGCCATTCCAGCCTCTGTGACTGTGTCCATAGGTGAGGAAACGAGTGGCGTCTTCAGAGTGATCTTTTTGGTCAGAGCAGAGGTCAGGTCCTGAGGATGAAAGACCAGCTAATGTGGGAAAGCACCTCGTATACCTCATGATGAAGCCAGGTCCCCCACAAAACAGGCAGGACCTGCATGCTAGTAAGACCATTCCATAGAAGCCACCCACAAGCCCAATTTGGCAAAGTAGCCAAAGACCAGAGTTCAACAGCACCTTACCCAGTCTTCACACTAAGGGCCCAATTCCTGGCCATACTCACCACCTGGTCTGCAGTGAAGTCGATGTACCCGGGGAGAATGAGAAAGTCACTACGGAGGAGGGGAGCGAATTGGGAGTAAGGCTCAAGCTCAGTGCAACCCGAGACTCCATCCCCAGAGATGATCTAATAAGGCATTTGGGCAGAGATAGCACTGACCTAAGCCCATGTGTCACAGGCAAGGCAGAGCACAAGGTGGAGATGGTGACAGAGAACCTTTCCTGCCACCTAGCTGTCATCAGTGCCCCTGGAACCCTGACAACTCCATGTGCCCAGAGAACGGAGCTTCTGGCCTGAAATCCCAACACCTGTAAAGATGCCACCTCCATCCCACCCTGCTTCAGATCTGTCAAAGTGAACCCCGCAGATGGGTGGGAAATTTCCGGAACCTGTCTCCCATGCCGGGCCCAATGGAAGCCCCACCCAGCCTCCCAGCCAGCGCGCCTTTCCCCTCGCCCAGGTGAGCCCGCTAAGTCCGCACTTGTAAGTGAGGCCATCCCCGCAGTTGAACAGCTGCTGTGCGGTAAGCCCGTCGTCTGGAACGTAGGACGTGCCCCCGCTAATCAGATAGTCGGCCATGGCCAGCGCGGGGAAATGTCGGGTGTCTGAGAGAACCACGCCGCAGAGGCCTCTACCGTCAGGGCCGCGCCAATATACACCCGCCGCTACCGTCACCCCGCCCTACGCATGACGTCACGACGCAGTGCGCGGAGGCGGAGCTAGAACCCGCGTGGGGAGTGGCTGACGAGGGAGCGCATGCGCACAGCACGACTCATACAGCCGGGGAGGCGGGGCTGTTCGGCTTCCCCGCCCCCTCCCACAGGACCGTGGCCCAATGAACAGGACAGGCTTTGCTTCCACTGTCCCGCCAGTCTCCTCCCAAATAAAGAGGCGTTGTTCACTAGCATGTTGAAAAGACGTGCTTGTCATTCTTAATAAACAACTAGAATAAGAATACATAAGAGAAACAGAGTGGTATCTTTATATGATACACAAGTGTATGTTACAAGAATTCCATCAGGCATAAGAGCCTCAGGTTTAAGGCCTCATTGTTAGGCCAAAAAAAAAAAAAAAAAAAGGCATGGTAAAGTTTTTACTTTAACATCTAAAATGTCACTTGTCTTAAAGGAGGGTGTAATAGAAATTGTCTTTAATAAATCATAATTGAAGTTCCCCTCATTTTCCTTCCATTAAGATGCTAAGTTTATGTCTGAGCATGAAGAAATGACTGTGGCTCCCCTGTGGTCAGCAAAGTTGGCCAGAGTGGAAGCCGGCTGAGGAGATTCCTTGGAGGGTCCATCCATCATTAATTCCATCTTTCTGGAGGAGGGGAAGGGGCCACATTTCCAACAGTCCAAGCCCTTTCCCCAGGCCCCAGACCAAAAAAAAAAAAAAAAAAAAAAAAAAAAGTTATCCAGCAACTTTCTAGGACACCTGGCTCTCAGGAAACCCAGAGCCCCCATGGGCTGAGGCGTCTGCGGCAGCAGGTTTATGAAGATGCACAGGAGGCAAAATTTCCTTTTACATTTTAAACAGAAGCAGTCTGAAAGCCTTCATAACTACACCAATAAAAAAAGGAAAGAAAAAATGGAGGCCTCTTCTTTAGTGTGAAAGTCTGTCCGTTTTTCTGGATGCTTCCCCTTATACCATGGCTAAGGGATCTCAGTGCATGGTGCTTGCACTGGCCACTGCAATGGCCTCCTGAATTTCTCGTATCACCAGGATCCGAGTCAGCATCTGTCCCATCTGCTCTCTGCTGATAGGCTGGACTGAGTACCAGATTGGGCTGTTGGGGGCCACCACTGGCTCAGGCGTCAGGTAAAAGGTGTCATTCCGGCCTTTCACACTCTGGGGACTGAAGAATATTTCAGTAAAAGCTGGTTAAATTCACCAGAAACTCAATTCAATCCTCCCACCTGAACCTTCCAGACAGATGCTGTCTGCAAAATTTGAGAAGGCAGCAACTCTGGAAGGTATGTTGGCATACCTACTGAATTCCACACAGCCAACACATACTACCTCTAGGACCTCGTTTGGGACTACTGCAAATGCCAGTGATAGGATGCCTCTCTTCTGCTCCTCCCTCACATACTGCCAGCTGCAATTCCTCTAACCAGCTGCCTGTAGGGCTCTCAGAGCTCACGTCCCACTTGGAACCAACCTTCACCGCCCAGGTCTACCTCCAAGTCCTCATTCATGTGGTTTCCTTTACTCAATCCACTGATACTTCCTCAGTTCGACCCGAGGGACTGCTTTCTCAGGTTGGCTATGATATGGGGCCCTTAATTGAGCTTACCACTCCCCATTCCCTCAATGCTGTGCTGTATTTCTCTTAAGTATTTAGCATATGCCATCCTCTCAGTTATTCAACCATCCACTCAAGATTTATCAACGGGCTACTGTGTGCCAGTCCTGCGCTAGGTGCTGATATTAATGAGCAAGACCCAAGAGTCCCTACCTCATGAAGTTTATAGGTAAGAAAAGCAGACAGTAATTAAACAGTTATACAAATACATATAAAATGACCCCCCCCCCAAAAAAAATGTGGTAAATGCAACAGAGGAAACAGCCTAAAGGAAGAGGAGGGAATCTGAAAAAGCTTCCCCGATAAAGCTGTTTGAGAATAGGGATGCACAGAAAATAACCAGCCATATGGGTAGGGGTGAAGTGAGGTGGGGTGGGGTGGGGGTTGCCCAACACGAATAAGTTCCGCGCCAAGGCCTTGAGAAAGGGAGAGTATGATGCCTTCAATGGAGAGGAGCCACAGTGTAGCTACAGAGCCAAGAGCTACATGGTCATGAGGTTAAAAGGGGGATGAATGAAAGGCCGTCTCTGCCACAGCAGGATTACTGTCTTTGTAGAGTGGAAAAAAAAAAAAAAAAAAGTGGAAGATTTTAAGTAACATAAGACTCACAACACAGAAATAGCTTTCTGGCATTGCTGTGAACATGATGGCCAAACTACAGGGGCAAGAGAGAACAAAAGCCAGGGAGGGAAAGGAGTCTCCTGCTACACTCATGGTGGTGGTGACAAAAGGTCAAGCCTAGGAAGACGCAGGGCTTTGCTCAATATGTGGAGGCAGCCCCTCTGTGTTTACCTCTACTTTCATCACCGCTCCATGAAACGGGGAGCATCAAGGAGCAGGAGCCCCTTTGATATCGCAGTGCTAGGCACATTCATGCTTTGGGAAAAGCAGTAAGTCTGCTTTTTGAAGTCTGTTTTTACTCTCGGTAGGGGACTAGAGAATGCCTCTGCGCACAGGTACACAGGTGCATGCACACACCGTCACCCACTCAAATCAAGCCTCCTCACCATTTAAAGAGGTAGAAATCGTAGAGCTTGATGGGACATCTCAGTGGATTCTCTGGATTTTCCGTCTGTTCTGCATACATGTCATCTGTAACTATAAAACACACACACCCCCATCACAGATATGGCACCAGAGAGCCTTAGCTCAGGCCCAAATTAGGAACCTTAGTCTTCCAGCCAACCCAACTAGGAAATGTTGGAAGGGGAAAGGGTGTGAGGCACGGGAACTGACTATGAAAGGAGGTATCTTTTTTTGGGGTATCTTTTTGGGCATCTCTGCTTCTTGAAGAATTTGAAGTTTCTGGCTAAAAAGGGAATGGAGAATTCCTATCCAGCAAATCCCAACCTTCATACTCGTCACTAGCTACCCCCAGGCAGAAGGGCAGAGCAGAACAAGTAGCACCTGTTTCTGAGCCCCTGCCTCCTCCTCCTACCTTTCTGGCCAGTCTGGTGGATCCCAAGTGCCTTCAGGTACCGAATACTCGTGCTTTTATCCTTAGGATTAGAGGGGTTCTTCTTTGTCTGTCGCAAGACCTTGGAGAAGGCCAGCTTCATATGCTGGTCCACTGTCTTCAATAGGAAGTACCTGCACCGCAAGTGAAAGCAAGGCAAAGGGAGGGGTGCCAGGAGGAGACCATGACTTACCCTCCGCCATCAGTGCTTCAGAGGAGTCGCTGCCCACACTCCCAGGATATGGGCAGGCCCACACCCAAACACACTGTCTGGTGGAGAAGCCACATCAAGACTGATGGCAGAGGCCTGGCAAGGCTGTCTGCCTCACTGGTCATCACGCAAAATGCAGCCAAGTGGGGCTGAGGGCTTTCAGATGCCCAAAGGCTCTCAATGTGTGTTAAAGGAATTTAGAAGTCTGCCTGGATAGTTTCCACCCTCTTCACTGGGCAGATGCCAGCAGTGGCTAAGCATGAAGCCTCTAGAACACTTACTTGGTGTTAAAGAACATGAGGGTGGTCAGCAGGGTGGAAGGGGAGTGAGCCCCAAGCTGCTTGCACTCCCACAGCATCTCCTCAGTCACGTGGCTGGGCAGGACATAGCCTAGGAGGAATAGAGTACTGCTACAACAAGAGGATGGCAGGTGGTCCCTCAAAGGTGCAGGATGGGAGGTGTGAGGCACAACAAGGACCACAAAGGAGTACAAGTTTAACCAGAAAAAGTCTCCCTGGTATGGCAGAATCATCTGGGAAGCTTGTTAAAACACAAATGGCTGGTTCCCAATACAGAGTTCTGGGGTGGGACCTGATAAGATGCATTTCTAACAAATTCCTAAGATCAAACTTTGAAAACCACTGCTTGACATACAACTGATTGTTCTTACCTGATGTTAATTCTTCCTTTCATCCAAGTTTAACATGGGACAAAAGGAGAGCCCTCGGGGAAAGTGAAACACCCAAAACTCTAAACCAAACCCTGCACATATGCATACTTCTCTAAAGAGAGGGTACAGAGCTTTCATCGTATTTTCAAAGGTGTCCGGGATCCAAAGAACTGGAATGCATGTCCCTGTTTACACTTACTAAACCATCTGTCACATTTTCCATCTCTAGAAAGCATGTCCATTCTCATCCCCTCTATGGATAGAGAGGAGACTAACATTCATAACTGTTACAGGTGCCCCCCACAGGGCACCCTGGTTCATAAGCAAATTGAGAGCTGCAGGTGGGGGCAAATGCCGGTATAGTTTGATCACCAACTCCCCTTCATGTGTTCATTCAACAGTCAATGTGCAAGTGTTTGTGTGCCAGGCACTGAGGGCATGGCAAATGAAACAGCAGCAGACACCAACATTCTCCAGGCAGGCAGTGAGGGTATCACTTCTTAGAAGCAAGGAAAGAAACATTCTGCCCAGTACACTCCTCTTTTCCGTTCTTGCCAAAGCTGGCCCTCTGACTTTGTTAGTGCACTTCCATCTTTTTAGGGCCGCTCTGCCTCTACTCCTGTATTTTGTGACCTAGTTACACTGAGATAAGCTTCCTTGCTCTTAGACATGTCTGGAGCAGGATGAGTGGCAGGAGGCAGCCCTTCTCAGGGAAGGCCAGCCTTAGGAGTGGTCTTAGGCATACTCTGGCATGCCCTATTTTTTCTGGGTTCACTCTGTCACCTGGTGTCACTTCCCTAGCTTTGACTGCTTCTTAACAACACAACTTAAAGTGAACTTTAATACCTAAAAACCAAGATTCCTCGCATGGTAGAAGGGAGATACAGACAAACATTATATAAAAGACTTGTAGTTCTGATTCTGAACTATAAGTATCAGAATAACCTATTTTGTTTATATTTTTGGTTTTGCCTACCGAAAAGCCTAGAAACAATGATCAATACAGGATCAATGAGCATCCAGACTTTGGTACTGAAATACCATTTACCACTAAAAAATCAGGCTCCATGGAGAACGAATTGCTTCCAAAGTGGGACAGGAAATGTCCAAGATAAGCCTGGAACATTCTGGCAAACCAGAAATCAAGGAAGAAGGGTGTGTCAAAAGAATTTATGGGCCAATTTAAAGAAGCTCCAAATGGCTGAAGATAGGACAATCTGAGCATCAGTAAAGATAACTGCAAAAGAATGAATCATATTAAATACATTTATATTTGTTAGTTCACAATGACTCTTAATAACAAAAAAACCCACCCAGCTAATTGGTTATCACTGGGGAAAGATGGTGAACCAACTAATAGCTGTGAAAATTGCTAAACAAAAAACAGCCCTTATCTTTCCTCTTCCATATGATCTATTCTGCTAGGAATTCAAAAGGTTGACAAGGGAAAGTTTCTTTGTGTTTCAGTTAATAATGAGGAAATAATAACATTAGAATACCACCATTTGCAAATAATGAACTAATGAGTTTAGACATTATGGGTATCTCATGGAAATAAATAACCCATCTATGATGTAACTCTGCCAAAAAGAAAACACACACACACAAAAAAACAAAACCTGATCAATCAAGTCTTTATATGCATCTACCAATTAACTGTAAATACAGAAAAAGAATAATATAACAAACTACACCATGAAGATGTATTCAGCAAAAAGTAGACTCTGTGACACTTTAAAAGGCTAGTTTTTTCCATAAATAAGTTTCCAGAAAAAAATCAAGGGGGAAATTAAAGATTAAAGCTAAACATTAAAAGGTATACCAGCAATTTCAATGTGTGGACCTTATTTGCACCATGACTCAGATAATGAATTATGACATTTATGAGACAGAAATTGAAACAGATTTTGATGACATTATGAAACTAGCATTAAAAAAAAAAACATCTAATAGCATTGTGGTATGTTAAGAATACATATTAAAATACTTATGAAGTGTTTGGGATTTATTTCAAAATAATATGGGGGGATGGGTGATGTATATATGAAATGAGAGTTGCCATAAACACTAGGTACATAGAAGTGTCATTCATCTGTTTTGTTTACTTTTATGTTCTTGAAATTCCATAATAAAAAAGTTTAAAACAGCAAACTCTGCACAGCCACACTTGGCTTGGAAATTTGCAAATCATGGAGTGTGAGTCACTTACTCAGGTCTCTGATCTAATGATAGTTAGTTACTAAGAATGACCACGCTCCCAATGCTCTCAACATCTTCCATTCCCCCACGCTTTGTTCTTCAAAGTATTAATCATAAATTAATTTGGTTATTTACATACCGTCTCCCGCTATGAGACTGTAAACTCCATTTTGTTCACTACTACATTATCTACATCTAAAATACTGCCTGGCATACAGTAGACACTCAAAAAAATGTGTTGAGCCAATAACTTTTTAAAAAGGTTAAGCATGTAACTATGTGTGCTGATGGAAGTTAACTAGACTGTTTTCAACTCATTTGGGTAAATATCAAGGAGTGTGATTGCTGGACCATAAGAAAAGAAAATGTTTACTTTTGTAAAATAATATCAAATTGTCTTCCAAAGTGACTGTGCTACTTTGCATTCCCAGGAGCAATGAATGAGAGTAACTGCTGCTTCTTATCCCACATTAGGTGTCGCCAGTGTTTGGTATTTTAGCCATTGTAATAGCTGTATAGTGGTTATCTCATTATTATTTTAATTAGCAATTTCCTGACATATGAAAAGCATCTTTTCATATATTAATCTACCACCTGTGTATCTTCTTTAGTGAGGCACCTGTTCAACTCTTTTGCCAATTTGTTAATCAGGCTGTTTTCTTATTGTTGGATGTTAGGAGTTCTTTGAATATTTTGGATACCAGTCCTTTATGAGATATGTTTTGCAAAATTTTCTCTCAGTTTGTAGCTTCCCCCCCCCATTTTCTTAACAGTGTCTTTCACAGAAAATGTTTTTAATAAAGTTCAACTTATCAGTTTCTTTCTTTCATGGATCACAGTGCTTTTGGTGTTATATATAAAAAGTCATCACAAAGCCCAAGGTCACCTAGATTTTCTCCTGTTATCTCCTAGTTTTATACTTTTATAGTCTTGCATTTTACATTTAGGTTTACAATCCATTTTGTGTTAGTTTTGTGAAGAGTATAAAGTATATGTCTAGATTCATGTTTCTGAAGGTAGATGTTCAGCTGTTCTAGCACCATCTGTTGAAAAGACTATCTTTTATTGAACTGCCCTTGCTCTTTTGTCAAAGGTTAAGTTGATTATATTTTTGTGGCTTTATTTCTGGACTTTCTATTTTGTTCAGTTAATCTATCTGCTTATTATTTCACCAAAAACCTGAACACAACGTTTACAGCAGCTTTATTCATAATTGCCAAAACTTGGAAGTCCTTCAATAGGTGAATGGATAAACAAACTGTAGTACATCCATACAATGGAATATTATTCAGCAATAAAAAGAAATGAGCTATATCTATCAAGCTACAAAAAGACACTCAGGAACATTAAATGCATATTGCTAAGTGAAAGAAACCAATCTGAAAAGGCCATATACTAAATTATTACAACTATATGAAATTCTGGAAAAGGCAGAACTATGGACACAGCAATAAGACCTGTGGTTTGCCAAGGATTCAGCGGGAGGGAAGGAGGAATGACTAGGTAGAACATAGGGGATTTTTAGGGTAGTGAAAATTCTGTATTATACTGTAATTCTAGGTACATGTCATTTTACATTTGTCAAGACCCACATAATGTACAACATAAAGAGTGAACCCTAATGTAAACTATAGGCTTTAATTAATAATAATGTTTCAATATTGGTTCATCAATTAACAAATACACCACACAGATACAAGGTAATAACAGGACTAATGCCGTGTGAGGGAGTATATGGGAATTCTGTATGCCTACTCAATTTTTCTGTAAATCTAAAACTGCTCTAAAAAATAAAGTTTATTTCAAAAATAAACACCTCAGACATTCTACTGCAAAACTAATTTTCTTTCCAACATAACATGCTGCCTAGGAAGTTACCTATGGGTAAAGCAAAAATTATGTTCTATATATGTAGAACATATGTTCAAACATAAAGAAACCCCCTATATGTAACATGAATAGCCTAGATAAAACAGTTCATAATTCTTAATTTTTGCAATGATTATAATTTTAATCAATAAATTTTAATTAAAAGAATAACTACCCAACACTTTGTATGCCCCATGTCCTTGTCACACTGGGACCAGCTGGGTCCTATGTCTGGTAAGCAGGGCCCCTTCCATATCAGGGTAAGCAGCACAGTCGATGCTGGTACCCGGGATTTATAGCATCCTCACTCACATGCAAGCCACACAAACAGCCGACGCTCTTTAAACCTAGGTGGGAAAGACATCCAAGGACTAGGAAGACTCTTACCAAGTGGAGTGACTCGGGGCTGAATGTCCTTCAGAACTTCATGTAGCCACTCCGTAAATCGAACGTAATAAAGATCGGAGAAAATGTCATCAACTCGTCCATTTTCAAAAAGATACTAAAAGAAAAACAGTCAATAAAATTGCTGGTAGTCTCCTGAGTAAGGCTTTCAGGGGAAATAAACATTTCTCTTCCAGTATCATCACCTATCCTTACCCATTCTCCCCTTAATATATATCACACCAGGTCAAAACTGGCTGGCATGTGACACTTTCCACAGTACATTACAAATCATGTGAACCAACTCTCACAGCATTTAAGTCAATGGGGGCGGGATTTTGTGAATGCTATTTCACCCAGGCGAGGTGTCCTGTGGTAGCAAAAAAAACATGGGCCAGCCTCTTACTAGCTGTGGTGTAAATTAACTAGTGCAAGCCTTATAACTTACGGGGCTCAGTTTTTTTGTCTGTAAATGGAGATGACTGTGCTGCCTTCTGGGACTGGAGAGACCATGGAATGAGACAGCATGTAAAGCAATTCAGCCAGTGCCCTGAGTGACTGGGAAGAAAGAATAAACTGGGAGGCAGACTTTTCTCAAGTCTAGGCAACAAGGCGAGTGCCACCCAGCAAGAGCTTTTTTCCCATCATACTATGGGCTTTTCCACAAGAGCATTCAAACACTAAGAAATCCACCTCAGTTCTCCTAAACTGCCAGTCTAAAATGAATTTCTGTCATGCTTCACCTTAGATGTCCTGAAAACCTAACTACAGTTGTATATTCTAACTAGTCTCCTTCAAATAATTAGTTTGTGTTAATGCAGAGAATAAGACAAGTTGTATGTTAGCACCAGACTGCTTTGGATAAACTGCTTATACGCAAACCATATTTAACAAAAAGTGTTATATAAAGTACCTCATGATTAAAAAAAAAAAAAGGCTCTCAGGTAACAAATATACCAATTTTTTTTGTTTTTGTCTTTTATTGTTTGTTCATTTCTTTTTAATAGGCCAAATATTTTAACAAAAGTTTCTCTAGATGGTGGGATTATAAATGGTTTATTTTCTAAAATGAACATGTAGGTCTTTTACAATTATAATAAAGTATACCTAAAAGCTCATTACATGACTGATAGAGAAGGTCCCTATTATATACATAACCCCTTGCATGTCATTTTACAAATTTGACTAAACAGCAAATACTCAACAGGAATACAGCTCAAACATGTTCCCGTAAAGTTGTTTCCTACCTTCTGAATGCACAGGAAAATATAGTAGAGTACATCTGGGTCATAGGGTTCACCTTCTCCATTTCGAGCTTCCCGGGTCATTAGACACAGCCCATAGTTTAACTCGGCCACAGCAGAAGAGATGAGATCTTCTTGGAATCGCAGAAGTTGGCGCCCTACAACACAAGCCCCAAAGGTGAATGAGGGACCTGGCAACAGTCATCTCTTTATTGGTCACTCATATCCCTAAAAGGCAGGCTCAGAGCAGAGCCCATCATGGTGCTGGGATGGAAAAGGTCACTTGTATCTATGATCAGAACTGGACTACTAGGGCAATACCCCTGTACGCCCTATTACGCCAAGAGTTTCCTTTCCACAATCCTCTCCACCTCACACATCCTGAAAATGTTTATTAGAGCCACATGAAAGCAACAACCAACCAACCCCAAAAACAAAAAGCAAAAACCCACAATAAAATCTAAGCTCTATAGTATGAGAAAAACATAATGCTAAGGAAGAAGGGCCTGAGCACACTCACTGGTTCCTATCTCCTCCCAAAAGTTGCTCTGCCCAGATCTAGGTTGACTCCAGAAATCCATGCGCACAAAAATCCCACCAATCCTGCTCATGTGCAGCTGGTCAGGCCTGCCTGTTGCTCATCCTGAATTCAGCATACTACTTCAGATGAAGCTCCCTAGTCCCCAGAGCCAAGAGACATCGCTATCCCGCCATTCTGTTCTGCTACTTCAGTGCCACCGCATTTTAGACAGTGTCCATCCCCGTTTCCCTCCCAAACACTCACTCCCAATGGGTGCCAGCCTGTTTTGAGCATCCTTCTCTAGCTCAGCATTCTTGGTCTGGGCCCAGTTTTTCCATACTTCAAGCCCTTCTTCTGGCTTCAGAGAATTTGGAAGCAGAAGTTCTGGGGAAGGCTGTGGCTGTGACTGTGGTTCAACTTCAGCAACCTGGACAGTTTGAGCCTATGAGAGAGAAACCATTAAAAAGTGTCAATACTGTTTTGCATCAGGCCCTTTGGCAAAACTGCCAGAAAAATGTTCTATTTCTTTTAAAAAATCTCTTCTCCCTGCCATCCTACTTTCAAGAAACTTTGAAATTCTCTTCCTTATCCCAGGGATAGCAAGGCCTAGAACAGTGATTCTCAGCCCTGTTATACTTTTTGAATTTCTCTGATTTAAAACACAGATACCTGCACTTTACCCCAGAATCTCTTTTTAAAGAGGTATCAGTCTTTTTAAAACCTCCCAAGTAAAAAGACAATTCTAATGCTAATGTTTAGTCACTGCTTAGAATTATAGGCCCAAAGCATTGCTCATCAAACCATAATGAGCAAACAAATCATTTGGAAATTTTTCTAAAGTACAGGTTCTGATTCAAAAGGTTTCTAACTGGACCTGAGATTCTGCATTTCTAACAAGCTTCCAAGTGAGGAAACTGGTCTGTAGACTATACTTTGAGTTATCAAGTGTCCAGAGCAGTGACTGTTAAACTTAGTTATACCTTAAAATCATCTGAACTGCTTTAAAAAAATACTCATACACTTGAACCTTAACCCCTAGAAATTCTGACTTAATTTGTCTAAGGTGGGGGGCCCTGCTGTTATTAGTATTTTTTAAAGCTCCCCAAGTGATTCTAATGTCCAACCATGGTTGAGAATCATCATTTAGAGAAACAAAGGCACAACAAAGAAGTCATGTCTCTCTCCCTGCCACTGTAAAATGAGAAAGGAAGACTTGTGGCTCTGTGTGGCTTCTCTAACTAAATAGAAGGTTCTGCTTTTTCCACGTTCTTTCTCACTAATACAGCTCTGGCTTGTAAGGACATTTTCTGAAGACAGGAGGAGGCACTGCTCTGGCTTCCTGCTTCCAAAGGAAGAGTAGTTCCAATCCTCAATGGTCTCACAGCCAAGTCATGCAGACAAAGCGGCAGAGGATGTCCCGGAGTCTGAATCACAAGCCCTACAGGGTGGGACAGACACTGACACAGACACCAAGCACAAGTTTTAGGTCTCACACACCTGTCTAAATTCTGAACAAATTTCCTTGAGCAATTCTCCATTCCAGGGCCGAGGAATGTCAAATCATTCGAATTATAAAAGCAAAATAATTTAGTCATAATATATAAATTTGCTTATCAACAAATAAAAAATGACTATCCTACTAGCTTTTACACGTACATTATTAAACAAGGAGAAAAAGCAACACGAGTGCTGGGCCCTTAAATGTCTGTCAGCCTGGCACTCTGCTCTAGACACACTCAACAATCACTCACCTTGCTGAGTCTCACCCATTTTCCCAGTTTGGATTTTCATGTTTGTGGAAATGACTGCTAACTGTGAGCCTCCACCTATGTTAACTCGACCTTCCCTTAATATACCCAGTGAGTACTGTGTATCTCACACTGAACATCTCACAGCCACCTCAAATAACATATATGAAGAGAACACATCCTTTCCCTATCCAGAACTATTCTCCTCAGAGTTGCCTCCCTACCTTGTTCAAGGATAACACCAACTACCAAAGCTGGAAATCTAGAAGCTGACTGGGCGAGGAGGTGGTGGCCAGAGCATGTGGGGCAGTGCTTCTCTACTCACCTTTCAGCCAGACCTTCTCCACTGCGAGTTTCCACCCACCAAATATAACATTCCCAAGCATCTAGACATCCAAAGCTCTTCCACACGGCACAAACATCCTTCAGTGGTTGAGAACCACTGATGTTAAGTAGGGTCTTGTACACTGTGGTATAAAGACTTTTCCTATTTACAATGGAGCCCTTGGAGAGTTTTCAGCTGGGAAATGACATAATCTTACATTTTAAGAAAATTATTCTTGCTGGTCTATGGAATGAAGAGTAAAAGTGGAAGCAGGTGCTAATAGCCTAGACTAGGATAGTGGCAGTGGAGATTTAAGAAATTCTGAGAAATCTGGTAGTAGAACTGATGTCACTTTTTAATAAACTGGACGTGAAGAGTAAGAAAAGGAAGACTCAAAGATGACTCCCAGGTTTCTGGCTTAAACGAATGGGTGGCTGATGCTTTCATTTTCTGAGACACGGAAGTTTTTGATAGTGGTAGAGGTGAAGCTAATGAAGAGCTGAGATACTGTCAATAAATCCAAGTAAATAAGTTGGCTACTAAGTGTGTGGGAAGGGTTTCGAGGGGAAAGGCCTGGTTTAGAGATAAATATCTGTGTGTCAATGCAGCACAGGGGTTAATATGGGCTGCAGAGCCAGCCTGTCCAAGGTGAAATCCCAACCTGCTACTTACTAACAGTGGCTTTGCCCTTGTTGTTTAATCTCTTTGTGCCTCAGTTTCTTCATTTGTAAAATGGAGATAGTAATAAATACATAATTCATAAGGTTGGCATGAGAATTAAATATTTAGCACTGAGAAAAGGACTGGCAAGACAGTGCCAGTGATTATTATCTTCAGCAGCAGCAATGGGCACCTAGAGGATGCTGAAAACCATGGCAAAGGACAGAAATCTCTGAGGGAAAAAAGAGGGCTAGTACTGAGCTCTGAGAGACATCAACATGTATGGTTCAGAGAAAAATAAGAAGTCTCCTGAGAGGGAAAAAAAATCAGTGGAGTAGAAGCAAAACCAGGAGTGTATAACATGAAGGCCCGGAGGACAATTTCAAGAAGGCAGGTATGGTCTCTGTGTCATATGTTGCTGGAGATAAAAAACAGATGTGCTATTGGATGTGGCCACAGGGAGGCTACTGTTGACACAGACAAGAGCGGACTCAGTCTTGAGTTGAAAAATGGTTAGCAAATAGAGTCAGCTTGTGCAGATAAAGCTTTTGAGAACTCTGAAATAAAACAGAGTGAAGAAATGGAGCAATAGATGAAGATGGATGTAATAAGGGATGGAGGTTTTGCCATAAATTAAGTTTTAAAGACAGGTGAGAGCTTTCATAAAGAGTATGCAGGTGAAAGAGCACAACACTTTGGTATGAGCTCTCCTTAGGGTTCAACTCCTATCACAGCGCAATTTACCTTCCCTTCCCCATGGGCTGTGTGTGAGTGCTCTAAGGGCCAGAGACTCTCTTATTCATCTTTCTGTTCCCTAGCACAGATTTGATAAGGAGGGGAGAAGATGTTTGCAGTGTAAATGGACAAACTCATCTTTCCTATGTGATGGGTATTCTTCCCAATTTTTATTTTTCTGGTAATAATACTGGATATTAAGTCCCTATAAGACTTTCCCAAAGGAGACAGACATACATTGAAGAACATGGGCCCACCAAAATGAATTCCAGAAAAGATGCTCTCCTGCTGAAGGGCCCAAATGTAAAAAATATAGAGACTGTCGAGCAACCAAGAGGCCTGACCTGCAAATTAGACCATCAGGCCCAGGAGAGCTGAGAAGAGACCGGAAGAGCTCCATCCCTGTGAGCAAAACTGATTACAGAGCCCTATTACAAGTCTCCTGGCTGGTCTCTGCTACTACATGTAATCGATTCTACACACCAGCACTTGATTCTTCTTATCATGACTCAGGATTCTGGAAAACTTTTCCATCGCAGATCAGATCAAGCTGTACTCTTCATCCCAGGAAGATAAGCCCCTTGCCCTTAAACTAATGCTTCTCCCACAGCCCCCTTCTCCTATTTCCCTGGGCCATGTCCCTTCTTTCCATCCTTGACTGTATTCATGCTGTTCCATTCTTTTGTCAATCTAAGCTAAAGCTAGAGAGCATATGCTACTTTTCCCACAAAGATGCCTCTGATGACTTTTTAACCTAGAATGATTTCTCAATTCCTAGTTTGTATGTGTGTGTGTGTGGCACACAATGTCATACTTGATAATGCTGCCTTATAAATAATTCGAAGAAATAGAAATCCTATGTTCTTACTCCTACAACTAGACTATATAAGTTACCTGAAGCAATGAATCTGTCGTGTTCTACTGCTAAGCCTGTCAGCTGGATATTTAATAGTTCCTCAACAAAGTCACCTAAGACAATATACTATTACCTTTATGAAACCACTTGGTCAGCATTTGCTTAATCAGTCATTTATGGCCTGAGTTTCTGAATGTGGCCCCTGGTCTAATAGTGCCTTGTTTGTGCCAGCTCCCTCACATGCATTCCCAGGAGCCCCTGCCCTCTGAGGCACACTGTTTGCAGCAGTTTCATGACATTAAAGGCCCTATATCCACTCTAGAGGTCTGCTAGACAAGGGATTGGAAAGTTTACTAACAGTCTTAAAAGAAGACAACCTTAAGATGAACAATTAGAAAAGATAAAAGAGCCAAACAATTTTAAAGTTAAAAGTTCAACATATTTGTTTTTGCAACTTTTCTGTAAATCTAAATTACTTCAAAATAAAAAGCTTAAAAAATTTTTTTTCAACATAGTTGTCATGACAGAAGTCAATTAACCAAGGCTTATTTTGACTATTTTTAAGGAACATAAAAACACCTTTGGGAAATCCCACTGCACAGGTGGTTTATTCAAGATTCCCAAAGGTGATCATTTGTAACAGACCAACCAGGAGGTATTTTAGATCTTCTAATTGACCCACACTGTGTCCATAGATGACAAGGAACAATTTCACAGCCTCTCCACTGTGATTAGTTTACAGCCTGTGTGCTAAACTACGGAAGTTCTACTATATCAGTTCATTTGTGATGCACAAAGTGGCTCCTGGGACAGGAATAACACTTGGGCTGTCCTATTAGCCTCTATCTAGAACTTTACTCTTCCTAAAAATAGATTATAATGAAGTACCCCAGGGAAGCTACTGGTCATTTCATGTACCTCCAGGTACCAGGGCAGCACTCCTGCCTATTGTATAACTTCACCTGCTCCTCCTGTGCCTCCTCCCCCATCCCAACTAAAATATTAAATGCTCTATTACTGCAAGACCAACATCACTGCAGTAAACAAGCCATGGGTGCCAGAGGTTGCCAGGTAAGCTCAGTGACATACTGGGCCCTGAGGGAGCAGGCTGCCCTGAACATAAATCTCACTTACTGAACAAGTAACCTGGAGCTGCTGCTGCTGTGGTGGCGGCGGCGGTGGCGGCGGCGTCTGTTCCTGCGGCGTCTGTTGTTGCGGCTGCTGCTGAGGGTCCCATATATGGACAGTCTGAGCTGTATTCTGGTATGTGCCTGCCACAGCCTGCACAGCCACTGGAATGTGGATGTTGCCATTCATGAACTGTGCTGGAAAGAGAGAGTTTGCAAGGGTCTGCACTACCTCTTCATGGGAGTTTTTCACTACAGATGTGGTGCCCACCATCTTCTCCTTGTCATCCTCCAGCTTTACAGCTGCCAGGGCCGTAGGTGAGCCACTGACATGAACTGCGTTGTAGGCTTCCTGGGGAATGGCAATGTGGGTAATGCTCTGCTGCTGAGGGTCCCCCCGGGGCTGGGCAGAGTAAACAGGGATGGTCCAGGTTTCTCCTGTAGGGCTAGTAATGGTCCCAGTAGCACTGTACAGGTGGGCACTGTCCACTGTCAGTAAGTCTGGCCTCAAAGATACATAACTCTGCTGTTGACCTTGTGGAATGGCCAGCACGGTGGCCACTGGCTGCCCTGAGATGGCATAGGACACAGTGATGGGCATGTCCACTTTGCGCTTCTTCACTGGCTGGAGAACACTGGCTGTGCCAACTCGCCGCTCCCCTTCCCGCGGTGAGCCCTGCTGAGACGGTGGTGGGGAAAGGGCCCCCACGGTCTGGATTTGGATCTGCTGACCCCCAGCAAGAGACTGGCCAGCCACCAACTGAGCCTGGATCTGCTGATGGGGGATGTGCTCCTCTGGGATCTCTGCAGTCTGGATCTGCTGGGCTGCCTGCACGTGCTGCACCTGGATCTGGGCCGCCTGCAGCTGCGAGGGGCTGGGGCTCTGCAGAGATGGGGTCTGGATGGAAGGGGCTGCCGGCTGTGGTGCTTGGCCTTGGATTTGCACCTGGACCTGGATAGGCTGCTCAGCAGGCTGGTGAACAGTGGTGAGCTGTGGGGAGAGCTGCTGAGCTGAGACCTGCTGTGGAGACTGCTGTACCTGCACCTGTACCTGCAGCGACAAGATTCATTAGTGAGTTAACCAGGCAACAAAGAGAATGGAAGAAAAGATCCCAGGCATAGGCCCTGGATAATGTGAGGAGAACGGGCTGCTGAACCCAAGGCTTATGAGGAGGCCACAATTCCCAAAACCATATGCAAAATTCCCCAGCATCACACTTCAGTAAGAGCAACATACAGCCATCCAACAGCAAGCAAGACTATAGACTAGGGCCTATGGAGGAAATATCAGAACTTTTGCTCATTTTTCCACTCTTCTTTTAAAATGTCTTTTTTGCATCTTGATATAGTAGTACAAGTATGTAATTTATATATATTCACATATATGCTCAAAAATAATTTGTCCATACAGTGAGTGATAAAGTAGTGTGGAAACCACTGTTCTAAAAGGTCAGAAAGACAAGTACATTCCACAGGCATTCAATTCCCAATTCAGAACCAAAACTATTCCCACACAACCAGAGTCAAAATTACTGAAATCTTTCGGAAAAATCTCCAACTTGCTGCTAAACTGCAGGCACTGCTGAATAATTTCTTAAAGTACTCTTTTAAAAAATTGAGGTAAAATTGGTATATAACATTATATAAGTTAGAGGTAAATAACACTTTAACTCAACATCTGTATATACTACAAAGTGATCACCACTGAAAGTCTAGTTACCATCTTTCACCATACAACTGACCCCCTTCACCCATTTCACACCCTCCTAACCCCTTTCCCCTCTGGTAACCAACAATCTGTTCTCTTTATCTATATTTTTGTTTGTTTGTTGTTTTGTCAGAGTGCTTAAGATACATTTATTTTAATAGAGGAGCCATTAAAAAACCCTCTAAAACTCCTGATAATACAACTTGTTCCTTCGGCATACAAGACAGCATGAAAAGATGTTATGCATAGTATGTCATTTTTTAAAAAAAGATTTTCCCACTAGACACACATCTAAATTACTCTAAACACAGTTAGGAATCAGGAAAGTAAACAAGAGAGATGAGGGATTATATTTGTCTAGTAACAGGAGACACAACACAAAAAATAACCAAAGATGGTGCTAGGATAACTGGCTACCCATAAAAAAACAATGAAGTTGGACCTCTTCCTCACATCACACAAAAAATGTGAGAGGATCTGAATAGACATTTATCCAAAGGAGATATGCAAATGGCCAATAAACAGCTGCTCAATATTATTAGCTATTGAAGACATGTAAGTCAGGACCATGAGATACCACTTCAAACCCACGAGGCGGCTATTTAAAACAAAAAATAAAGGACAAATAACAAGTGCTGGCCAGGATGTGAAGAAACTGGAATCCTTATATGCTACTACTAGTGGGAATGTAAAATTGGCAGTTCATCAAAAGGTTAAACATACAAAGATATGTAAAACAAACCATATGACCCAGCAATTCCATCCTAGCATATACTCAAGAGAACTTAAATTGTGTCCACACAAAAACTTAGATATGAATATTTATAGCAGCATTTTTCATAACAGCTAAAAAGTGTAAGTAACCTAAATGTCCACTGATTGATGGATAAATAAAATGTGAGATTTCCATACAACAGAATCTTATTTAACAATAAAAAGGAATGCTATTTTCACATATGCTACAAGACAGATGAACCTTGAAAACAATTACATTAAGTAACTGCTAATGAGTACCAGGTTTCTTTTTTGGGGTGATGAAAATATTCCATAATTGACTGTAACTATTGCACAACTCTGTGAATAGACTTAAAAACCACTTAATTGTACACTAAATGAGTGAATTGTATTTCAATAAAGCCATTACTAATTTAAAGAGATTAGCAAGGAGGTTGTATAAAGAGCACAGGTCTTGAGGTCACAGACTTGACACTGTGCTTTTCAGGCTGAGTCCTCTAAGTATCAGTTTCCTCAGGTATTAAAAAAGGGGGAGAATCCCTTTCCTTAAGAGTTGGTGTGAGCATAAAATAATGTATGCTTACACATAGTAGGTGCTCAAAAAATTTTTCTTCCTTCTAAGTATTACTTCTTTATACCAATGAGTCTTAAAATAAATAATCTTAAAGAAAAAATTTTACCATTTGCAATGACATGGATGGACCTAGAGGTGAAATAACTCAAGCAGAGAAAGACAAATACCATATGATTTTACTTATATGTGGAATCTAAAGAAAGAAATAAACCAACAAACAAAACAAAAACATACAGATACAGAGAACAAGCTGGGACTGCCAGATGGGAGGGGATTTGGGGGGACTGAATAAAAAAGGTGAAGGGATTAAGAAGTAGAAACTGGTAGTTACAAAATAGTCACAGGGATATAAAATACAGCATAAGGAATATAGTCAATAATATTATAATAACTATAGTGCCAGATGGATACTAAACTAATTGAGGGGATCACTTTGTAAATTAGATAAATGTCTAACCACTAAGCTGTACACCAGAAACTAATATAAAAAAAATTTTTTTTTAATTTTAAAATATGAGTTACAGCACTTTCTGGCATTTCTTTACCAATGTCAACACAATGAACAACAAATCCAGATATATGTTTATAACTTATTCATAAGTATCCTAAGTCAATAAGAAATTAAATGTTATTTGGGTTACCACCCTTCAAATTTATTTATATAAAAATAACTCTTTATCTGATTAGATAATTAGCACATGGTCATAGTAACAATATGAAAACTCAGCAAAGTAAAAAAAAAATTTTTACTTGAATTTATAACTCCTAAAAGAGTTCTTATAAAAAAAAAAGGACGAAAAGGCAAAAATCTAAGAAAGGAATTCAGAAAGTGGTATTGTACCTTATTTATTAACTCTATGTTTCTTAATAGGTTTAGCTGCAATTTTCAAGGTTATAATACTTAGGTCAGAAACTACCAGATCTAAACCAAAACTAAATTTTCTTTCAGCTGGTTGAATTAAGCCTAGATTAAGGTGAGTCTCAAGAAATACAAAAAGGAAGATCATTCCTACGCCTAGAGTATCCTAGAAAAGAGAAGAGGACATTTCCAGGGAAATGAGTTTGGTTTTTTTGTTGCTTTAAAAAGCACTGTTTCTTACCTTCTATTAATCTCTCATAATTTATAATGTATTTTAGTTCTCTTCTCATTCGGCTGCCCTGGCTACCTTTTCCAGAGTTTGTAACTGCCTTTATTGTTGTTAAGAGATGTACTTAAACTAACTACACATCTGGGTTCTTGATCATATAATGTGTACAGTACTAATTACTTTCTCCTTGAGCATTCTTTCTATTTCAACCTGGAAAGACTGCTTTCTAGGTCTTTTGGACAGCAACCAAACTAGGATTGGATCTCACTTCTGAGTTGGTCACGTTTCTTTTTTTTCTGATGACCTCTTTCCTTGATTTTTTATTTCACTGAGTATATATTATCAATTAAGTTTTTCAGGAAGTATGTTTGAATGTGGTCCACAGATCAGCAGCAAGCAGTGCTGACTTGGGAAACTGTTAGAAATGCAAATTCTCTGGAAATTAAAACACTATGTTGAGGAGATATCTGCACAGCATGTTCCAAGCAGCATTATTTATAATAGCCAAGACACAAAATCACTCCAAGTGTACATCAATGGATGAATGGATAAAGAACTTGTGAAATTTACATATATACAATGGAATATGATTCATCCATAAAAAAGGAGGAAATCCTGCTGTTTGTGACAACATGGATGGACCTTGAGGGCATTACACTAAATAAAATATGTCAGAAAGACGAATACTATCTCACTTATATGTAGAATTTAAAAAACAAAACCAACCAAACTCATAGAAAAACAGATCAGATTTGTGGTTACCAGAGGTAGGGAGACAGGGGAGAAGGAATTGGATAAAGGTGGTCAAAAGGTACAAACTTCCAGTTATAAGTACATACTGAGGATGTAAGGTACAATATGACTGTAGTTAACATTAATGTATAGTATACATGAGAGCTGTTTAAGAGTAAATCCTCTTTAACAGTTCTCATCACAAGGAAGAAGATATTTTTTTCTTTTTTACACATATGCGATGATGAATGTTACTTAAACATTCATCATAATCATTTCATAAGTCAAATCATTAAGCTGTACACCTTAAACTTATACAGTGCCACATGTCAATTATATCTCAAAACTGGGGATAAAATGTAAATTCTCAGAATTGACCTTAGAACTACTCAATCAGAATTTGTGGGTCAGGGAGGGCATTTGTTTTAAGAAACCTTCCAAGTGAATCTAATGTACCCTAAGTTTGATAACCACTAGTCTAGAAGTTTTATTGGATCTCACTTGTCTAGGCTTTGAACTAGTTTACAGGTTAATAACCTATTTCTTTTTCTTCAGGGTCTGTGCATAACTTAAGTAATCCAGAGCTCAATACAACATAAGGCCTAAGTACTCCAACTAATGAGAAACCATGAAGTAAAACATGTATTAACCCATTAGGAATCTTCTTCCAATCACTAAAGCTAAAAAATACATATTTAAATAATACCATTTGTGGTTGTTCTTTTTTGTTTTGTTTTGGTCTACTTGAAGTATAAAACCAATCTTCCTTCTTTCTTCCTT